>JAADWV010000634.1:0-18719 GCA_023336295.1 Pythium folliculosum | reverse complement strand
TAAGCGAGTCGACTCTGTCCGATGTTGTCGATTTGACTTGACGCGGCGGTCGGCGCTCACTGACATTGTAGGGTACTACCAAAAATACGCTGTGAATCGCTTGCTTCGCCATGTATCCAAACCGTAAATAAACACCCTTTTGTGTCCACCATGCCGTGTGCTGCGTCGTGGTTCAATTCCCATCCTTAGCAGAGCATTCAATGCAGCGCGCGTCTCACCGCCACGCACGCTTGCGCTGCAAGACAGGTTCCGGCCTTTGCGCAGCTCATCCATGTCTACCACGGTTCAATCAATGTCCTACGGCGGCGGAAAATAGCTCGTTCACAGCGTGACGCCCACTGCCAGTGCGCTGGCACGCACCCATCGAGCCGCATGATCATCTTTGCCGAGAACTGCCGGTGGTTCTGAACGCCACGGTCGTGCAGCGCGACCGGAGCAGCAAGTGCAAGATCACCTCCGGCAGCAGCTTCGTGCGCCGTAGCGTTCCCGGCGCCGCGTGTGGCCAGAGCAGCGTCGCCAGCGAGCTCCAGTACATGTACGAGACTGCCATGCGCCACGTGCCACCAATCGTGGACGTTGGCGTCGCGCGTGCTCGCGCCACGCCGCCACCGTGCGACGTTCCACCACTTTAGCAACCTCAACAGTGTCCCCAGTGTCTGCATCGTCGTGATCTTCGTATCAACGCCCATCGACGGGCACACGAAGCGACGCCGCATCACCGCCAAGCCAAAGCGGAATCTCGTATTCATCACAACGCCACCTCCCAATCTCCATTCCAAACCGAAGCCTCGGGAGCAGCCAGTCAAAGACCAAGAACGTGCGACAGCGCATGAAGATCATCACGCCGACGCTCGTGTTCCTCGACCTGCGCAACACGCTGCTGCCGGCGTGGACTCCCACCAAGAAACTAACCGGGTCATGTCGGCGCTCCATTTCCTGTGTGGCTTGGCTGGTCTGGTTTTGGGCGCGTTCACGATGTACTTGCATTCATTCCACGGCCCTGCACAGAACGGTCCAGATGAGCGCGGTCGTGCCGTCCTCGTTCCAACGCTCTCGTTGGTCTTGACGTCAATATTCCTCGCGCCGTTCCTCGCGAGCTGTCAGCGCAACATCGTGCGCGCGCTGTGGCGCAATTCTGAGTTTGCGTTCTCGTCGTTGCAGTTCACGATCGGCTGCCTGTGCCTCGCCGATATGCTCTTGTGGGACGCTCGCTGCCTCGCATTGCTCGCGTGGCTGCAGTCGTTCCACTGCATCTTACTCTGGGACGCGCTCATGCCGGCTATGCGGGAGCGCTTCCGCGTCAAGAAGATCTACGGCACCCCAGTGCTGGGCGGCATCATGCTCGGTCTGCTGTGGGTCGTGTACTCGCTCTTCTTCAGCTCGTACGATGCGCTGACCGACCGCAGGATCGTGGAGATCGAATGGGGCGACTTCAAAGTGAGCATCCGTACATCCACGTTCCTGGTCGGCCGCCTCAACACGATCCTCACGTGGAGCGTGCGGCTCGTGTGGAAGGCGCTGCGCTCGGAAGAGGACGAGCTCGTTTTTCTGCGCGGCGCGCTCGAGTACCACACGGCACTTGAGATCTTCCCCGTCGAGAAGAAACTGCCGCAGCAAACGGGCCTTATCGTGCCGCTCGACTGGATGGGCGGTCTCTCCACCGCGTGCTTCCAGCTCTCTGAACGTGCCTCCGCCCAACAGGATGGGTGAAACCACGAACTCACCTATGTGTGACGTGTGAGAATCAGATCAGTTGGACTTAGTGGGAATGATGGTCTTCTGAGCTCTTCGTAAGTTCGACTGCAACAAAAACAGTAAGTTCGCTTTGTTTCAGAACCAAACGCCACCTCGGAATGGAGCACTCGGTCGACAAGCGCTGTCGCCGTGGAGGGGGCGACGCAAGCGGCTCCCCAACGCGTAAGAATCCGCGCCAGCGCCTCGCTACGACGCGCTGTGAGTCGCACACCGCAGCTGCGGGTATAGAGCAGCTGCGGCGCCGAGGGTACGTCGCCGTGCCGTCGTTCTTGACCGCGGATGAGCTCCAGATGCTGCGTCGCGAGAGCTCGGCGCTCTTCGCGGCGCTCCACGAAGACCCGACCGTCGCACGAGACAAGCTGGTGGAGAATGTGCGTCTTGGTTTGCCTTCAGACGCGATTGTGTGCTGCGCGTTGTCTGACGGTGTGTTGATATGCGATAGGGATGCGTTCTCGACACGATGGCCGACAGTCCGGTACGATACACACTTTACTCTGATGAGTGATCGACCTGCGTTTGATATCGACACGCCTCTCTCTGGTATCAACAGATGGAAGAGGACTCGCAAGCACGCGTGGACACGCAAGAGTATCTGGGGGCGCGCGCTTGTCAACTGCGTCAAATCGGACCCAGCGACCCCGGTGACGACGCCAAGACGCTCGAGGGGCTTCTGTTTCGTCGTCTGCCCGATCTAATCTCGCGCCTATGGGAAGACCACGATGCAGTGCCCAGTCGAAGTCTCTACTTTTTCAACGAACATTACGTCGTCAAGCCCCCGCACACGGACGTCGAGTTTCGCTGGCACCGCGACGACGACGAGCAGCTCGCGATGTGCATCCACCGCGAAGAAATCGCGCCGTACGTCTCGGCGTGGTGTGCGCTGGATGATGTCACGCTACACAATGGACCGCTACGGTTCGTCGGCCTGGACAAGCTATCGGAATCAGTTGGTGAGCCGTCGGTGGATGAACTGGAAGCGCTTGCGTGTGAACCCTTCGTGGTCGAGGCTGGCACAGTCTTGCTCTTTTTCTCTGGTGTCTGGCATTTTTCATCGAGCAATCCATCATCGACCACAAGGCGCGCGTTCTATGCGCAGTACAGTCGGCATCCGATCACCGCGACTCCGAGAGATGCTGCGCCGCTGAGTTTTGCGATACCGTGCATGAACAGTGATGTATGAGCCTGGGACACAGAGAAGATCGATCGTTTGAGACGTACAAAGACCGAGTAACTAATGTCAACAATCGGCAAGGGAAGTCTTCGACTGCACGCCCGCCGAAATCCCTAACGTAGATGCGTCCACGCGGTGGACCCGGCGCGACATATCTCCGCGAAGGTCTTCATCGAGCTCTAGCGCGAGACGATTCCATTTCCATAGCAGTCAGCCAGAAGACCCGCGTGCTCGCATGATTGAGTCACAACAAGCTCAGACTATGATAGTGGAGCACGAGACTACAACAATCCACCAGACAACGCGTGTGTTGACCTCAGATCAGATCAAGAAGAACAAGGAGATGAAGCAGCGTGATCATTTCAAAAAAATAGTGTGGGATCAAGAGAAATTCGTCCTGACTCGAGGCCTTTGCATGCACCATGTCACCAGCGCTACAGCCTCGAAGCACTGATATGTATCGAATGTGATTGTCATAGCTTGTGACGTTCGGTAGACGGACGCTCTGGTTTCGGCAGTTGACTCGCTCACTGGTAGTAGCCACCGGACAGCTTCCCCACGACACCAAGCGCCTGACAAAAACAGTTCTGGCCGGTGTACGATGGCAGTGGTCGGCCGTTCCTAGCGTACGGAGACGCCTCACGTCTTGTTCCGTCGGTAAGAAGGCAGCCGCTGCTCCGAGGCTGTCGACTTGGACGATCCTGGGCTTCGATGTCCAGGAATTTATGCGTGTCACCTGGTGCAGACGCTGTGGCATCGGCATTCCACCATACAGTGTAGCTGCCTGCAAGTGTGCTCTTGCGAGCGAGCCGGTGTCGTCAATGGTTGATTGATGCATCCTGTTTGAAAACATACTCGAGTGGCTCACCTTGTTTCGTTACGTACCCAAACCCCTCCATTCACGTTTATTTTCACATATTCACAGTCTCTTTTGATTTTGTAGAATGCTGGCGCAAACTAGCACATGCAGTTTCCATCGAATGCTCTGGCTCGGCGACTCGCCACGCCCTTGGACCACGCGACACCCATGAAGCTCGCGACGTCAAACGCCGGGTCGTCCACGTCCACGGCCTGCGCGCGCGCGAGCATGTTGCGGTACTGGAGCGCCTTCTTCGCGAGCAGCGCGCTGGTCGACACCGGCGGGTCCTCGCACTGTTGTGCGACGCGCAGCAGGTGATTCATGTTGGCGAGCACGCCCGCGTACACCGCGTCGTCTTCGTAGGCGATGCGCACGCGGACTGGTGGCTGCGACACCGATCTGGTCGCTATTGCGTGGACGCGCCGGCTCTGGCTGGTCAAGCACACGCTGCGTCGTCGGCGGGCCGAGGAGGTCGTGAACGCGGTTGGCTTGAGCGGTAGCATCTCCATGTCAGGAAGGGGAGGTCGGCGTCTTGTGGGAGCGATTGAAGAATGCTCTTTGAGGCCAGCGCCACGGACAAGCGCGCGGCGCCGAGTCCGCAGCCAGGGAGATGGGGCTGTTGGCCGGCGGTCAGCCGTCGCGGGGGCGAACTATTGTTCGAAAAAAGCGCCTCTTCAATCTGGCTTGGTCTCTACATCGTAGAGTTTGGAGTGGCGACACCGCGAAGCGCGACTCGGTAGTTCCTCGTGTAGTAAATGTACAGTAGCGTGCCGTACCGTAGGCATCCCCAGTATGATTCAAGTTTTGTTTGCAGTGGCGTTGAGTTCATCGAACACGGCCTAGAAGTTTCTCTCTTGAATGGACTCCATTCCACGAGCGTGGGTCCTTCGAAGACTAGGATCACGTTTGCCAGCCGCGTGGTCTCTGTGTTGGAGTACAGTAGAGTACGTGGGCTGGAGTGAGCCTTCCCGCTGTGGAACCCGGAAACATGGAACCATACCGGGCACAGCTGGGGTTGCGTGGTCCGGGGCATGATGCCTACGCTAATAATCTTGAGCAGTGACGCATCCCCTCGAGTCGCTTGTTTGTATTTGAACTATCCTGGATCCGAGCGAGCCTCAGCGGCGATGGTTGGTTCGATTCTGTCCAGCTACTTCCAAGATATTTTTTTTTTTAAATTTAAAAAAGAGCCCCCCGGAACCATCGGCCGTGTCGATAACGACACGTCGATTTTCGAGTGGTTGATGACCTCGCTCAACTTGAGGTACGTACTGTACTATGGTTCGGGGATCCTGGGAAACACTCACGATTTGTCTGTGGGGTTGCTTGCACCCGCATTCCTTCCAGCTGAGAAGCAGCTCTCACTCGAGCGCAAGTGCGGCGAGCGCACGGCCAGCGTTCGTGTTGCCGTCATTTATCTCTTCCATTCGCCTCGCAGGGCTGAGCCCAAAATAGCCCCTCGAAACGACAATCTGCCGTCGTCGTTCGACCGTCAGTCAAGACGACGTGCAAGCGAGCGGATGCCAACCATGACTACTCGGTCTTCACAAAAATCGGTTGCAACGACCCAGTGACATGACTGACCAACTTCAATGCTTTTCGACGTGTCGCTATACCAGTACAATCGAGCCCACTGCTTACGAAGCGAAACGCACGATAACTGAGATAGACGGTTTTATTAGTGACTTGGGATACCTCGATATAAATGGATCTGAACTTGGTCTCGTGTCCATTCGGCAGGCATGTCAGATGCAGCGCGATATCTCGTCCACACTGTATCGCAATCGGCTATTATACTAGTATTCGGACATGAAGGTAGGGATAAATAAATGTACTGTACTGAACCTCCGAAGGAATGCTCCTGGGAGACCAGGCACGAGTCCAGGCACGTGCGTATCCGGGAGGTCGCACCGCATTACAGTTCGTGGGGATGAGTCAATGGATCCTTCCGCACAGCACCTCCACTTCCGTGCAAACACACAACACGTCCACCAGGAGCTGGGGACGTGAATGAACGTGAGGGCGGGACGGTGGCTTGCGATTGATTCCCGTCCACTCCCAGAGTTCTTCGATGATCAATGGCCTCGCTATGCACGAGTGGGTGCTGGACGGTTCCGCCGATGACGCGTTCGTACTTCTACGGTACTGCAGCCTCCTGGACGCATACCAAACCATAAAAGAGATCCATTGGGCTCGTGGTCTCGTTGTGGAGAAGGCCAGCGTGAACACTGTTCATTTGCGGATTACAGTACATGAAGGAAGAGAAGAGATATTCGTTTCCTGCTACCGCACCCCGATCGTCGGCTCATTCCACTGTGAGCGACTCTCGGCGTCGGGGACTTGCTTCTACACACATTTCAGAAAGGGGCCGTGCGCCCACCCCCACTAATACACACTAGACGGAACAATGAAGGGTACTCAACTTGAACGCGGCTCCCGGCGGCGAAGACGACAAACAACCAAACGACAAACAAGGCACAAGCCCCGGGTCGGGCCGGGCCGGGCGCCACGGAGGAGCGCTCACAACGCGCGGAAGTGGTTGGCGGGCGAGGCCTCGAGCATCGACTGCGGCGTGTGCGGGATCACGTTGACCGAGAACGAGTCGCCCTTGTAGTACATGGCCTGCTTGAGACGGTTCTCGCGCGCGCGGTTGATCATGATCACGGCGCCCAGCACCGCGACGGCGCCCACGAAGAAGATCATGATGCCGTTGAGCAGGCGCTTGCCAAAGTCATTCTCGACGCTCGCGGCGTTGACGGCCAGCGGCGCCACCGACTCACGGAGGCGGCTCACGGCCGGCGTCGGGCGCGGCTGCGACGGCGCCGGCGTGGGGATCGTTGTCGCCTCGCCGCTGATGGGCTTGGCCGACGGGTCGTTCTGGATCGGGCTCTCGTCGCCGTCGCCGCCGACCGACGAGCCGGCGTCACCGCTGGGCATCGACGGGTCCACCGTAATCGGCGACGCGGTGATGGTGGTCGGGGCCGGTGTGACGATCGGCTGGGGCGTGGCCACAGGCGCGTCGGTGATCGGGCGCTGGAAAATCGGCGCTTCGGTCGTGGCGGTCGGCTCCGGCGTGCTAATCGGCTCGACCGTCACCACCGGTGGCTGCGTCGTCGGTGACTGCGTGGTCGAGGTCGGCGCGGGCGTAACAGCGGGCGTCGACGGCGCCGGCGTGGGCGCAGCGCCCGGCTCGCCGATCTTGGCCATCTTGAGCTCGTTCACGTAGTAGCCCTGGTTCCAGAGCGCCTTGAAGCCGTCGTAGAAGAAGTCGCCAGCGCCCGGGCCGCGCATCGCGTCGTTCGTGCGCGACGAGCAGTCGCCGTCGCTCTCTCCCGGCGGTTTGAGCCAGAGGAAGTAGTCGAGGTTGCTGTAGCCCGTGGCGCCCGTCGGTGGGTGGCCGATGCCGGCGCTCTTGAGGTTGCACCACTCGTTAGTGGATGCGCCGCTGTCAAAGTTGCGGGATGTGTCGACGATGCAGCTCAAGTCGATCGAGCCCATGGCGTCCTGGAACTTGGAGCAGAGCTGGGCCATCGCCACGGTGCTGCGGTAGTTGGACGTGTTGAGCGTGATGCCCTTGACGCGGCCCGCGGTCTGGAGCTCTTTGACGACCGAGACGACGCGCGCAGCCGACTCAGGGTACTCGAGCGTCCAGTAGCCCGTGTCGACGTAGATCTCGGCGTTCGGGTTGCTCGAGAGCAGCTCGATGGCCTTGAGCAGGTTGGACTTGTAACCGGCGCCCACGCCACACCCGCCTTCCTTGGCGAGAAGTCCGACGGCGTCGGGCTCAAGCACATAGAGCGCCTTGCGGGATCCGACGGTATCAGCGAGGGTCTTTATGAAGGCTGCGTACTCCGCAGCGTTGGTGTTGCGGCCATCGGACGACGCACCGGCCTCGCAGTCCTTGTTGGGCAGACCATAGACGACCACGCTCAGGCGCGACGAGTCCGGGCACGTCTCGACGAGCTTCTTGGCCGTCGCGGCGTAGTCACCGGCTGACTGGCGGTCCGTGTACCACGTCGCGACGCCGGCCTTCTCGACGGTGCTGAGCGCGGTCATGGCCTCCGGGTAGAGGTGCATGGCCGGCTCGTACGACGACGACGGGAGCGAGCAGAGTTCTTCGGCCGACGCGGTCAGCGCGCCGAGGGTGGCGAGCGCCGAGATGGCAAGTGTGTTGCGAAGCAGACGAGTCATGATAGCGTCTTCAAGTCGAGGCAAGAGTCGCTGGTCTTGGTGCTGCTGTGGCGGCTTGCTTGGATGGGGGAGGGAGGAGGAGAATTGGAGAATGAGGAGGAGGGAGGGATGCTGCAGTTGGAGTCCTCGATCTTCGCGGGGTCTGGGCCGCGCGCACACCAAGCAACCCCCTCGCACACAGGTGGATAGAGAGCAGAGACGGACGTCCTCGCCGCACGCCACCACGAATCCTGGTTCCTCTGGTACTTTACATCAGCATATCTCAAGCACACCGACAAGGCGACGGGATGAAGCCATGTTCTTTGCGAAACAATGAGTCTGGCTTCAGGCTGGCGGAATCGAGATCCTTGACGCAGATGGACAAGATGGCTACATTATGTCGTTTTGTACCAATTCTAGGTATCTCATAGCCAATTTTAGCACCTATCTATTCCTGGAGAGGGTGTAAAATGTGCTTAGGTGTAGGAACGTCTCACCTTGTTCTGTATCTCACGTGAGGAATCCAGACGAACAGCTCTGTTGCGTGCGACCAGCATGTGTACTGGGAGACCACATGGGTTCAGCTTTCAGCATCGGCACCCACGACGCAAAACGTTGACGCCGCGTCACATCACATCGCAAGTACCAGTAGAGGACCCGACATCTCTATCTCACCATCGCGACTGGAAGTCGGAAGAGAGACGGCGCGCGTCGTGGCGTCTCCGTTGAGGGCGCGCTCGTTGAGGGTTATCCATCCAGGCCGCAGTGACGTGGGCGCTCGACTGGCCAACTTCTCCATGCGCCGCCGATCGTTGAGGAAGTCGCGATTGCTTGTTGAAGTGATCGATTGACGAGATGCACTCACGGACAGCGAGCACCATCCGAAGTCGGACCGAACTGCCCCGGTTCGGCTCGAGAGTGTTGAAGTCGACAAAGGCTTTTACTCCGGTGAATGTGGTTGGCGCCGCCTGGTGTCACGACAGGGACCCATGTGGATCGTCGCGTGGTCTCAACAGGCCACTGTGTCAATGGAGACGAGTCGAATTCTTTGGAGGACAACCAACCTGACTCGAAACGTACTGTATTTGAATTGGAAAAGTAGTTGCAATTGACTTTTAGAACGCATTCGACACTAACTTTCTAGGTAGCACTAGTGACATCAAAACTCGTACACAGACAGAAACACAGAAGAAGAGCGCATGCACGCGGGGGCACTACCAACGGGGCCCCGCTCGCTCAGGCTGGACAACAGCCTCTAGAGCTGCGACAGGTAGGCCGGGTGGGCCGGGTCCAACGTCGTCGGGGTCTTCATGTCGTCGGCCGTGGCGTCCTGCGCGCGGCGGCGAATGTGGATGAAGACGGCAGCCGCAACGGCCAGTGCGACAGCGGCGATGAGCACGGCGGCAATGATGCCGCCCGTGGCCGACGAGCTACCCTGGCTACTCTTGGTGTTGGCCGCGTTCGGGTTGCCGGCGATCGTGCTCGGGCCACCGTCGACGACCGGGGTCGTGCTCTGCTTGATGTCCTCAGCCGGCGACGGCGTCTCGGTCTCAGTCGGCTCGGCCGTGGTCGGCACAGGCGTCTTCGGCTTACGCGACGGACGGAACGACGGGCGCGAGGTCGGGATGCCCACCGATGGCGAGCCGATCGACGATCCCGACGACGACGAGTCCATAACGGGCGTCTTGGTCACCACAGGCGTGAGCGAGGGCACGTCAGTGGCGCCCGAGCCAGGGGTCACAGTCGTGGCAGCCGGGGCAGGCGTGGTCGAGGGCGACGGCGTCGAGTCCAGCACGGGGGAAGGCGTTGTGGCCGACGGCGTGGTCGTCGTGGCCTCCGGGGCAGCAGTCGTAGCGACAGGGTTGGCGGTCGTGGTCTCCGGGGCGGCCGTCGTGGTCTCCGGGGCAGCCGTGGTCGAATCCGGAGCCGGCGTGGTCGTCTCGGGAACCGAAGTCACAGGCGTCGAGATGATAACGTCCGGCACCGGCGCAGCCGTCGTGGTGGTCGGCTCCGGCGTCGCAGGTGCGCCTGTCTGGTAGATGGAGGTAGCGTCCGGCGTAGGCGCCGGCACGGGACCGTCGCTGAACTTGGCCATGTTCTTCGAGTCCACGAAGAAGCCATAGTCCCAGAGCTTCTTGAAGCCGTCCACGAAGAAATCGCCGGCGGCCGGGCCGCGCGTCGCGTCGCTGGTGTGGCCGGCGCCGTCGCACGTGCCGTCGCTCTCTCCCGGCGGCTTGACCCACAGGAAGTAGTCGATATTGCTGAGACCGGTCTTGCTCGTCGGCGGCATACCGATACCCGCCGAGCCAACGTTGCACCACTCGGTCGAGGGCGAGCCGCGGTAGTTGCGCGACGTGTCGATCACACAGCTCATCTGCGCGGCGCTGCCCATGTCGCCCTGGAACATCGAGCACAGATCGGCGATCTCCTCGGTCTTGCGGTAGTTGGACGTGTTGAGCGTGATGCCCTTGACGCGGCCGCCGCCGCTGAGCAGGTTCTTGACGACCTCGACCACGCGCTGGCGCGGCTCGGCGTACGCGAGCGACCAGTAGCCGACGTCCAAGTAGATCTCGGCGTTCGGGTTCTGCGACAGCATCTGGATCGCGGTCTTGAGGTTGTCGCGGTAGCCGGCGGCCTCGCCGCAGCCGCCTTCCTTGGCGAGCAGGCCCACGGCATCGGGCTCGAGCACGTACAGCACCTTGCGATCCTTGATCGTGTCCAGGAGCTTCTCGAGGAACTGCACGTAGTCGGCTGCGTTCTGCACGTGGCCCGAGGAGGAGTACCCGGCCTCGCAGTCCTTGTTCGGGAGGCCGTAGACCACGACGCTCATGCGCGAGGACTCGGGGCACGTGCTCACGAGCTCCTGCGCGACCGAATCGACGTCGCTGTTGCGGTCCGAGTACCACGTCGCGATCGAGTGCTTGGTGACCTCGTCGACGGCGAACGACAGCTCCGGGTAGAGCTGCTTGGCCGACGCGTAGGACTTGGGCACGAGCGAGCAGAGCTCGTCCTTGCCGGTGAGCGTGCTCGGGTTGCCGGCGTGCGCGACGCCCAGGAGCGCGGCCGCTGCGAGGAGGCTGGCGCGGAAGACCATGGCTGCTGTGGAGGTGATGGTCCCCGGTGTGTGTGGCTAATTGGAGAATGATCTCCCCTCGCGTGCGCGCATCCCTCATCGCTACCTTCCACCCTCGAGCGCTCGGCGCGCGACGGACGGTGGACCCGGAGCGCCAGCGGCGCCTCTTCCTTGACGTGTAAAAGACTCGCGCTCCGCCTGGTAGCGCGTGAAGCGGGCAAGTAGCGGAGCGCACCGCGGCAGCTGGGTCGCGCCCGGCCGAAGCAGCACCGGAGCCCCAACAATAAGTGAGACTTTACCGAGCTGTCCGGATTTGATACAAAAGCGCGACTGGCTCGGTTCTTCCACCAGCTGGCTGGGTCATGGAAATCGTAAAGGGCGGGCCGATCCTACCGACGCCGCCCCAGTTATTAGCCTGGCTTTCGGGGGGCCGGCTATAGTAGACACTGCCACAGTCATCGTGCTGAACTATGCAACCCGTACTGGTCCGCGGTAGGAGGCGTCCATGGTGTCCGATCCGCCTCACTCGCACGCATTGAGGCGCCGTGATCCCCGCCGCATAGGACCGACGGCGAAGCGGACACCAATTGCTTCATGCTGTTGTTGGTGATCTCGAGATCAGCTGTCCAAAGTACCTCCTATAACGTATACATGAGTGATGGTGATTGTGCGCTTCGAAGCGAAATGCGTCCTCAAAACCTCCATATTTCAATAGATATGAATTACGATAATTGCCCTCAAATACGATATAGTCGCTCATGCGAAGAAGGCGCGCGAGTGCTGCATCTCGAAGGTCTTGTTCTTGCGGCGGCGGTAGACCATGAACGCGATGAACGCGATCGCAACGATCGCGACCACGCAGAGCACGACGATGACCGTGCTCGTGGCGCTGCCGCCGTTGCTGCTGGGCGGCAGGTTGATGCCGGCCATCTTGTCCACCTTGTGGAGGTAGCCGTTGTTCCAGAGCAGCTCAAACTGCTCCGGGAAGAACTTGCCGGCCTCCGGGCCCACCATCGCGTCCGCGGTGTGGTCCTTGTCGCACGCGCCGTCGCTCTCGCCCGGGGGCTTGATCCACACAAAGTAGTCGATGTTGTCGACGCCCGTGTTGCCCGTCGGCGGGTGGCCGATGCCGCCCGTGCGCCGGTTGCACCACTCCTCGGAGATGGTCTCGTTGTAGTTGCGCGACGTGTCGATGATGCAGTGCAGGTCGGTCGACTTGTACGCCGCCTGGAACTTGGTGCACAGCGCCGCGATCTCCTTGGTCGGGCGGTAGTTGGACGTGTTGAGCGTGATGCCCTTGACGCGGCCGTTGCCGGCCTTGGCGAGCTCGCGCACGATGTCGGCGACCTGGCCGGCCTTGGTCTCTTCATTCAGCGTCCAGAAACCCACGTCCACGTAGATCTCGGCGTTCGCGTTCGCCTCGGTCAGCTTGCCGATCGCCACGAGCATGTTCTCCTTGTACTGCGCGTCGAGCCCGCAGCCGCCGTTCGCGATGAGCCCGATCGCGTCCGGCTCGAGCACGTAGAGCACTTTGCGCTCGCCGATGATGGCTGCGAGCGAGTCGATAAAGGCGGCATAGTCCTCGGCGGTCTGCACGCTGCTGTTGCTGGCCGAGTACCCGGCCTCGCAGTCCTTGTTGGGCAGCCCGTAGACCACGACGCTGAGCCGCGAGGACTCGGGGCACGTGGCCACGAGCTGCTTGGTCGTCGCGAGGTGCTCGTTGTCCACCGTGCGGTCCGAGAACCACGTGGCGATACCGCGCTTCTCGAGCGCCGTGAGCGCGTTCTTGTAGTCCGGGTGGTCCTGCTTGGCCGCCGTGTAGGACGCCGGCGGCACGGAGCAGAACGTGTCGCCCTTGCTAGCGGAGACGGTGGCAGACCAGCACGCAGCTGAGACGCAGAGCGTATAGACCGCGACTAACCAGCGCATGGTCGTTTGTCGTGGCACTGTCGTGTCGTCGGCCGACGTTTAAGTGGCAGGTGGCGTTTTCGTTTGTGGTCTAAACGCGGGCGTGCCACGCGCGGTCTTTAGCGGGCGATCGGTTCGAGTTGGACGCAGAGGAGGAGCAGTGGGCGCGCACACAGGATACTGTAGACTTCGCCACGAATTACCGTCTGCGTCGCTTTTGTCGTCCGGGAACTAAATGACGTCAGGAGCGAGAAGCGCGGAACAACCCGGAACTGGGTGATGTGATGTGGGTGGCGATGGCCTGCGAGGGGGCAGCACAAAAGCGGGACATGGCATGATTCCCATCACAGGCCAGCTGCCACGGTTCACGGCACCACTCTGGACGTATCTTTACCAACTGTAATTGGTTATTGCTACGCTCTTTTTTTACTTTTGGACAGTGATTTTGGGTCCACTATGATCCCTACTTCAGTATACTGCTGACTATGCGAATGGCATCAAAGCTCCATCCAAGTTCAGTTTGACCCACCCGATGGTTTCAGCATTAACAATCCCATTTTACCGGAAATTGCGAAAGTAGCCAAAAAGTCTCTTCGTCACCATGGCCGAACAAGTGTCGTAGAGGCCGATTCTCCGTCGCCGCCTCCAAGCTCCTACCAGTATGCCTCATCAGGCAAGATCGCCCTGCTAGTGTACAGTGTGGCCTGAACCCTCATGTCGCAGTTGCGGCGGCATCTCGACTCCGACTTTGCTCATTGGCAAGCCGAATACTTCACACGGATAGACCGGTGAGCAGGGCCCTCTGCGGGCGGCTAGGGAACTCTAACAAAGTAGTTCAATAGATCACATTTACGGCTGAACCCTCATGTCTTGGTCGCCCATGGCAGAGGATTGTAGCGATGGCTTCATTGGCATCTTGGCGCTGTCAACATCTGAGACCCCGATTATCAGGTGTATCTATTTAGGTGGCGGTTGTGAGGTGCCCAAGCGACACTCCAACTGGTATGCAATCCTAATAGTGTGGAGGACAAACGGTGCCCACGGTTACATTACGGGTTTTACATAGTGGACAGACAGCATGCGTGTGACAGCTTTAGACGGCCATAGACACGTAGGACCCGCGGGGCGACTTGTTCTCCGCGGCGAGGCGCTTGTGACGCATCCGCACAAACGCCGCGATGGCCAGCGTCGCCACAGCCACAGCCAGAAGCGTGAGGATGGCGATGGCTCCACCGTCCATTGGCTTGGAAGAGCCCGACGACTCGGTTTGCGCCTCGCCCGGTTTCTCTGTGACCGCAACCTCTGGTGTGCTCGGAGCGGGGGTCGAAGACGTCGCGGGAGGCGCCGTCGTGTTCTGCTTGAGAGCTTGCTCCACCATGGCGTTCCAGATCGCCTCGATATCCACATCCACCGAAGATGCTGAAGACGACGAGTCCTGAGCGGAAGTCGAATCGTCGGGCATCGCACGTGCTGCCGTTTTCGCCGCCGCCGTCGGGGCTGGTGTCTCCGTTGTTGGTGTCGGCGTGGTCGGCGCCGGTGTGGTCGGTGCAGGCGTCATGGTCGGAGGTGTGTACTCGCCGACGCGCGGCATCTTCTCCTGCTGCACCAGATAGCCTTGCGCCCACAGCGACGCGAATGAGTCGAGGAAGAACTCGCCGGCGTCGGGGCCCTTCATGGCCTCAGACGTGCGGCCCGAGTCGCACGTGCCGTCGCTGTCCCCCGGCGGCTTCACCCACACAAAGTAGTCGATGTTGGGGATGCCCGTGTTGCCGGTCGGCGGTTGGCCGATGCCCGCGGACCGCAGGTTGCACCATTCGTTCTGCGGGGATGGGCCGTTGTAGTTGCGCGACGTGTCGATGATGCAGCGCATGCCATTTTTGCCCATCGCGCCTTGGAAGTTGCCGCACAACTGCGAGAGCTCCCCATTGGACCGGTAGTTGGAGGTGTTCAGTGTGATGCCTTTGACGCGTCCCGAGTTCCCGAGCTGCCGGATGATGTTAGCGACCGCTAACGTCTCTGCCGGGTTGGAGAGCACCCAGTAGCCGACATCAGAGTAGATCTCTGCGTTCGGGTTGGCGGAGAGGATCCTCACCGCGGTCTGGAGGTTGGGCAGGTACCCACTCTGGACAGCACACCCTCCACTGCTTTTCGCGAGCAATCCGACGGCGTCCGGCTCGAGAACGTACAGCACCTTGCGTTGCCCGATCACGGAGGCGAGCGTGCCGATGAACTGCTCGTAGTCGCTCGCAGTCTTGACGCGGCTGCCGGACGTCGAGTACCCGGCCTCACAGTCCTTGTTCGGCAAACCGTAGACCACGATAGTCAGGCGCGTGTCTTCTCCGCACTGTGCGACGAGCTGCTTGGCCGTCTCAACGTAGTCGCCGTTCGCCTCGCGGTCCGAGTACCACGTCGCGATGCCACGCGACTCGAGCTCGCTCAGTGCAAACGCTGCTTGGGGATATGTGCGCTTGGCACCGGCGTATGTAATCGGAGGGATGCTGCAGAGCCTCTCGTTGCCGGCGTGGACGGCAGAGGCCAGCGCGGCGCCGAAGAGAGCTTGTAGGATCGTCTTGGAGACCATGGCTTCAATCGAGGGCTTGAGTCAACGCCGGGAAAAGGAGAAATGAGGATCCATGCTGCTCGTCGCCCGAGGCCTCCGCGGAGCGGTGAGCGCAACCTGCGCTGCCACCGGGCACGCCAGCGCGCGCTCATCTCCGAGTGCATCTACAGTGTACGACGAGCTCGTGAGGAGCGTGGGTGTGCTTCTTGTTCCTTCGGCGTCGCACACAGATCCGAGTCTCTCTCTGGGCAGATCCAGAGGCCCTGACACAGGTCCGATGTACAAAAGAGCTCTTGGCGCTGACGCATGTGGAGCCATTTTCGGAATGTGTCAGTTTCAGCAGGTGTATTATGGTAGATATTGAGCCATTACTCCAATAGAAACAGTAACCTGCAAAGTGACACCATTTACAATCAAATTCAAGCCAATAGTGAGGCTGATTGATTTCACGATGACGATAGAACATGTTTCGTCATGTCGGACCGGATGTGCCACTGTCACACCACAACTCACCATATGGTGATGAGATCGATGCCTTCACCCATCAGAACACAGTACACTGTGATTGAGCATCTGTGCCGCTTCCGCTAGATCCACTAAGATAAGACGTACCGAGGAGATCCAAGAGCTCTTCGACGCATCTCGGGCACGTCATTCGCCTTCAATGACACGGACGGCGCCGTGGAATCCATGGAAGCCTCGGCAGCCACTGTTGGTCCTGACGCGCGCTCACGCGACCAGTCACTCGCTCTGGTTCCACACCTCAAGCACCGTGACGCAGACACGGAGCTCGCTGTCGCATGCACCCGTTTGCTGCGTCGAAGGCAGCCCGTTTTGGATGCACAAATGCCCGCAAGGCTGCGCGCAGTTAGAAAGATTCCAAAATCTTGACACTTATCATTATCGTTAGGCGAAGACATATCGTGATCACGTCCAGTGGCGGTGCGGCACGCACGCGCGCACGCCACTTCATACATAGAGGAGCAGCTCCCAGACGCCCCGTTTTACAGCGTGGACAGGTTGCGTGGTGAGTTGCTGAGGTAGTGGATGCGCGGATCCAGCGGCGACTTGGTCTCCTCCAGCGAGCGCTGGCGCATGCGCACAGCGACGACGGCGACAAGGGCGACGACCGCCACGGCGACCAGGCATCCAAGCACGACGATACCAGCGCTCACCGAGGTAGTGGCCGAGGCCTTGGTGTTGGCCTCCTGCACCTGGCCCGCCGGAGTCTGCTGCGTCGACGTCGCCGCCGTGTTGTCGAAGACCGGTTGCTCCTCCACGGGCGCGGCAACGACGCCAGCCGCGACCTCGGCACTCTCATCAGCGGCCAGGGAGGAGGCGGATCCAGCGGACGAGTCGGTCGGCACCGTGGCGTTCTTGGCTTCGAAGGCGTCCATCGAGCGGCCCTCCGATGTCGAGTTGGTGGTGTCGACCGAGTTGTTGGACGGCGCCGGCGTAGCGAGCTCCGTGGGCGCCGGGGTCGGGGAGGCCGTGGTGGGGGCCGGGGTGTCGCTCTGCACCTGACGGACGGTACCGTCGATAGCGGGCATGCCGAGGTCATTGACGAGCGCGCCGTTGTTCCAGAGCTGCTTCATGAAGTTAGGGAAGAACGCGCCGGCGCCCGGGCCCATCATGGCGTCGCCCGTGCGGCCCGCGCACGTGCCGTCGCTCTCTCCCGGCGGCTTGATCCACACGTAGTAGTCGATGTTGGCGTCGCCCGTGTTGCCCGTCGGGATGGGACCGATGCCAGCGTTCTTGTAGTTGCACCACTCGCTCTGCGACGACGCGCCGTTGTAGTTGCGCGACGTGTCGAGGATGCAGTGCAAGTTAAGGCCGCTCGTGGCGCCGCGGAAGTTGCCGCAGAGCCGCGAGAGCTCCGAGTTGGACCGGTAGTTGGACGTGTTGATGGTGATGCCCTTGACGCGGCCGACGCCCGCGAGCCCGCGCACGATGCTCGCGACGTTGGCGAGGTCCGAGCCGCCCTCGAGCATCCAGTGGCCGACGTCCACGTAGATGTCGGCGTTCGGGTTCTGCGACAGCGTGCGCACGGCGATCTCGAGGTTGCCGCCGTAGCCGTAGCTCTTGGCGCAGCCGCCGTGGGCGAGCAGCGCGACGGCGTCGGGCTCGACGATGTACAGCACCTTGCGGTCGCCGACGGTCTGCTGGAGCGTGGACACGAACTCCTGGTACTGCGCGCTGTTCGTGTTCTTGGAGCCGACCATGGACTCCTTCGCCTCGCAGTCCTTGTTGGGCATCCCGTAGACCACGACCGTCATGCGCGACGACGACGGGCAGGTCGCCACGAGCTTCTTGGCCACGCCCGCGGCGTCCGAATCGCGGTCCGTGTACCACGTGGCCACGGCGTGCTTCTCGAGCTCGGCGATCGCGAACGCCATGTCCGGGTTGCTGGCCTTGGCAGCGCCGTACGTGCCAGGTGCGATGGCACAGAGCGTCTCGTCGCCGGCTGCCACGCGCGTCGCGGCGAGAGCCACCGTCATGGCCATGGCACCGAGCGCGCGCCACATCTTCATCATCACGTTAGACCCGGCACGGGAGGAAGAGGGGAAATCGGGAAGTGGCCCTTGGTGTTGGGGGTTTAGACCGAGGGTTTAGACGCTCGAGGTGCGTGCGAGGGAGAGGGGAAGTGTTGGATTAGGTGGAGGAACCCGAGGCTTCCCGCAGGTTGCGCGGCCAAACGCTGACCGCGGACCGCGCGGATTCCGCCGCCGTTGTTGTGTTGAGCCATGGGCGAGGGTGGGCTGGCGTCGTCAACAGCCGGCCTGTCGAGAGTTCAGACGCCCACAAGGTGTCCCGAGGTTGTTTGAGTTCTGGCCTGGCGCTGTACCACCAAAGGGAGCCATCTGGCGTGGTGATGAGGAGTCAGAAACCAACGACACTTGATGTATAGCCAATTTCGATACTTTCCAGTTGCTATGAATGTCTTCATCAACCTCTTTTAGTTGATTTTATGGTAAGATCCTATCTGCGGATCGTATCTGACGCACCTGAGTCGCTCCAGCTGCGCCCCTTCGCAATTGGACAACCGTGGCACCGTCACGCAGCCGACAGTCACCGCCACCCAGAGGAATTAATCTTTTCAAGTGGATTGGAGCCGATTTGTCCAAACCTAAGTGGATTGCTGGTTTCCTCAGAATCCACTTGCAGTAGATCGAGAATCCAGTTTATTGATTTATCTGTCAACATAGTACGCTTTAAGTTCGTG
>JAADWV010000633.1:0-18723 GCA_023336295.1 Pythium folliculosum | reverse complement strand
TGGCGAAGCCTTTATAGCTTCACGTGGAATCATGAGAGCAAGTCCTACCGACGAGCGCTTGCACTCGTTCACGTTAAATTGGTCGGTCCCTAGTGCTGTTGGGCAAGCCGAGTTGCGAGATTCTTTATAGCTCACGCTGCACGGTTTCGAGCTTGTCTCCTCCGCGTCAGCTTGGGTGCCTATCCACCCCACGGAATGCGATTGCGTGCGTGCGCGAGGCAGGTCACGTACCCGCCGCTGGTTTACCACCCTTACCGTGCTGCTGGGCGTGCTGGTCGCGGTGCCCACGCCCCTTCGTTGCCGTCGCACGCGCGCAATTTGTCATTTGCCATTTGCCAGTTGCAACTTGCAGCTTGCAGCTTGCAAGTTGCGGTGCAAGTAGGTCGTGGGTTTGCCCGGCGTTACCTGATACCCCCATTTGGACACAACGTTTTGGACCGATAGACTACAGTTTCATTACGGCTTGTGCGGCGTTGTGCAAAGCCAACTTCGCTCGCCCTCTAGCTTGAGCTGCACCCGGGTCTGCTCGCGCTGCTCGGTAACTGCTTACCATTGATTTTAGCGCGCGCTAGCGCCGGAAACAGTGGATGGAAATCTTTGCCAAGCGCTCTTTTTATGTCCAGGCCAAGACCGTCGGTGCGACTCACACCCGCACTCGCACTTGCACCGTGCACATTGAAGTTCGAGCACGAGAGATCGGGATCAGCTTGCAGTAGCGGCATCAGACACTTCCTTCACTTTCTATCGT
This sequence comes from Pythium folliculosum, assembly GCA_023336295.1. Classification (NCBI taxonomy): domain Eukaryota; phylum Oomycota; class Peronosporomycetes; order Pythiales; family Pythiaceae; genus Pythium; species Pythium folliculosum. Next base: position 17,975 of record JAADWV010000633.1, on the reverse strand, counting down.
TAACAGCACTACTAAGTAACGACACCGGATCAGGTGATGTATTTGCGGATAGTAGAATGAACTGTAGCCAAGGGTATGTTGCTATAACCAGGTGAAAGCGCGCCACTTTCTGAATGTACAGAGCAAACCTACCTACAAATGATAAATTTACTTTCCGAAATTACGAAAAGCTCTTGAACCCAACTCTGTTGAAGAACAGTATCAATTAGTGACATTGCGAGAAGTGGGTTCAAAGACCCATGAAGATAATGCCTTGCTCACATAACATCATTAAACACAGGTGAACTCGTGAGATCGCACTTAACGTAGTGGATTCAGACTTCCCCTTCAGTATAAAGGCTTCTCCAAATATCGATTGATAGAGGTTGCCGAGGAGCTCCAAAAAACATCTCAAGCACTAAACGACACGGATTGAGCGACGACGACGACAACCGCAGCATGGCCAGCGATGGCGACGTGGAGGACGAGCCCGAGTGGCTGCGCGGCGCGCGGGCGCGGCTCCACACCATGTACGAGGCAGATCCGCGGCTGCACATGGGCGCCAAGATGGCGCCCGCGTGGCGGTTCCTCTACGACCGCTTCGACGCGATCCGCGGCTGCGTGCGCGTGGCCGACGCCGAGCGGCTCGACACGCACGCTGTGCGCATCGGCCGCGAGCTCCAGGACCGCTGGATCGAAGTGGTTTTCGATCGGCCGCTCGCGAGCGACTACACGCCGTTCCCGGACAGCGACGACGACGACGAGCCGCGCTCGCAGGCGAGCCGGTACCAAGTGATCCGCGAGTCGCTCGTGCTCCTGAGCGTGCTCGTGCGCGCCGACTACACGACGTGGATCGAGGAACTCGGGCGCGCGTGCCAGTTCTCGGCTCCGAGAAGCGTCAACCTGGACGCGGCCCCGCTATCCCGCAAGTTTTTGTTCACGTTCGACGCGCCGAGCAGCTCGAGCGAGCTGGAATGGGCGACGGTGCAGCACCTGCTGGGCGACAAGGGGTACGACCAGGACTTCCGGACCGAGTTTGCCGAGGCTGTGCAGGTTGCCGCATCCCAGGGCGTCGACGTGGCCAGGAAGGAGCCGATCCCGATCCAGCTGCGGCTTCTTGCGCGTGCACAGTGGACGGAGGCCGAGCAGATCCAGGCCCTTCGAGCCTTCGCGGACACGGTCGCTCACATCCAGCGAAATGAGGGCAACTATCGACGCACGAACGCTACTGAAGCACTGGTGCCAGTCTTCTCGCTCGACTCGGTCGTGCTCGAACTGGACAATCTCGCATTCACGCCGGCTGTGCTTCGCGCACTCGAGGATCTCATCCAGTCGGGCGTTCCCGTTCAATCGCTCACGCTGCCGGTCTTTCCGCTTCCACACGAACCCGACTGGTCGCTCTCACGGAGCGCGTGGGCATCGCTTTCTACCGTCATCTGTGGACACCCAGAGCGCTCGGTTGTGCGCAGCGTGTCGATCTCGGCGGTATCGGCCAGCTCCCCGTATCTCGTGTCGTTTCTGTCGGCATTGCGTCACTGTCGCGGGCTCAAATCCGTGACGATCGGAGCTGGGCGCGAGTTTGAGGAGGCCAGCTCGCTGTGGGCGTGGCTAGCGGTCGCGATCTTCCGCGCGGACGCCTCCAGCTCCGTGGAAGTGCTGCACCTCGACAACTTCGAGCTGACACGCGACTTCGACCAGTTCCCGATCGTCCTCGCCGCAGACGATCCGCTCGGTTGCTTGTGGGGGATTGCGGATGGCTCTGGTGGGTCACCGGACCATGTCGGTGGGCGCGTGAGGGCGAATACACACGTCGTCGTTCGCGAAGGAGCCGAAGTACGCGTCCATCAAGCCCCCGGCCACCCAGGTATGGTAGCTCACGTGCCCCGCGAGTGGGTCGGCCAACTGGTGATTGACGACCCGTCGATGCCCTCGTACGGGGTCTTCCTCCCGGGTTACGGGCTGTGCACGATCAATCGAGTGTATGTAGCGACACCTAGTGGTGCTGTGTCGATTGGCGAGGCCGGCGGCACTCTCCAGACTCCGGAACTTCCGCGGCATCAACTGCGGTCTCTAGTATTGGACACGCACTCCACGGCGGCGTTGGCCTCGGACGTTGCGATGCAGCAAGACGACGAGGAGGAAGACCAAGATCGTTTGCTTCGCTTCTTTGAGCTCATTGGCCACCGCCTCACTGACCTCGACCTTAGTGCCGACTACCTGGACGACACGGGCCTTGAAGCGGTCTTGCGGTCGTGTCCGAGACTCGAGAGCGCGCGATTGTCGAGCATGACGCTCGAGTCTCTGCAGCTTCTGATTCAGCACTACGACACCGGCGGTTGCCGCATCTCATCTCTGGAATTCCGATACATGGCTATCGATCCCGTCGCACTTGAGGCGTTCCTGCGGCTGCTCGTCACGCCTGGAAGCGCGGTCAAGCGCACCCTGAAGAAGCTGCGTCTGGACGAAATGTGGGTCGCCAATCTCCCGGACTCGCTGACCCGCGTGTTAGCGCAGGTGATTGAGGATCCCACCAGCCTCGACCACTTGCATGTATACGTGAACTCATTCGATGAGGTGCGCACGCTGACGACGGAGCGGCTCGCGCGATTCCACGGGCAGGCTGTTGCGCCGACGCCGCTCGCGCTCGTGAACCGACTGGCGCTGATCAGTGCTCTGCGGTGTCAGAGTGAGCACAGCGCCGTGATGCAGTTGAACCAAGACATGCTGCGGCACGTTTATGCGTTCGCGGGTGATCCAACGTGGCGAGTGGTGCTCATCGACTGCCACACCGACTGATCGAACGTGGGTTCTGCCGAATCTACAAGACCATCCAATACCGCCTTCAGCGGCCGCCACCCGATCAAACACGGGCACCTTCGTGCTCACTTCTTGCAGCAACACGTTACGGTAGAACCTGTCGTTGTCGAAATGCAGCAGGTTGGCGCATGAAACGACCACAATACGCGAACGAGCCGCACCGTGAGCGAGCGGATGGGTGGGCGTGTGAAGTTTCTCGTGTCCTCGCGTGCGTCGCACACGCAATGTCCCGGGTCGCGATCGCGAAGTGGCTTCAGCTCCGTCTGTAGTCCAGTGGAAAGCCCAGGGGCGCGATGGTTCCTAATGCACGTCCTCGCGGCTTCTTTCTGCAAGCGAGCCGCGCGTCTGAGGAAGGTGCGAGGAAGACTAAGTATCCCAAGGAACACCAAGGGCGCGGCCACAGAACACGCCGGTCCCAAAAATATCTTGGCGCAGCATTTTGGTCCAATCCCACGCGGCTCTGGACCGACTGAGACGTAGCCGATCCGCCACGCACGACAAGACGGCGTGATGCGTGATGCGTGGGACGTCGATCACCTCGCACCGGTAGGTCTTGTCTGGCGGAAGCATATCACCACCGTCATTCGGGAAACGACCGCCTTTGACTGACGACAGGAAACGATGGCTGAAGTGGAAGCCCGTACGAGTGTCAGTGAGCACCATGCCGCCCTTCTGACCGAACTCCTCCCAGTTCTCGTGATCAGTAAAGTAACAGAAGAAGACGAAGACGACGAGCTGCTCTTTGAGCCCGATAGTCCGCCCAGCTCCAGAGCCTCCAGTGTCGGCACACCGCCGACACCCGAGCACAGCAAGTTTGTGTGGCCTGCAACCAAGGATGATCCGTCAACTGAGAAGCGCGCGAGCGAGCCGACCGAACAAGTGATGGCGTTCGATTCGTTCACGCAGAGCAAGTTCGATTCGTTCACGCAGAGCAAGCCTGCGGACGCTGATACGTGCGCCGTTGCCAGTCTGAACGAATCCTGTGAACGCGACAGCGTGGGCACGACTCTGGATCGCTCGTTCAGCGTGGCGAGTACACTCGTCGAAGACGGCGACTACGAAGAGCGGACGTCGCTCATCGACGCATCCTCAACGGGGTCTTTCTTGTATACAAGACCGCTGAACGCGACGATTCAAGCCGTCAAGGAGAAGACCCAAAAAGCCGCGAGCCAGCCGCGCGAAGCGATCTCCCGATTCCAGCTCAAGGGCGGACTCGTCGGGTGGCTCCATGGAGAAGCTAATGGTGCTCCCGTGTCGACATGCGACGGCAACGACCATCCAGGTCCAACCGCGGAGTTGGCACCTGGAGCAGAGAGCGAGGCAGTCCCAGCGAATGGAAAGTCGGCGTCAAAGGCGTTGCCGAGTCTGCGAAAGAGTGGCGTGTTCACGAGCCTCTATGGCAAGATGAAGCAAAAGCAAGAACAGTTGGAGCTCAAGCTGCAGTCGCTTGAGGATGCGGGCGCGTGCCACTCTATCACCGCGGGCGAGTACGACCGGGCGAGACCCACGCATGCACGGCTCTCGCTCCAGCCGACTTCCCGACGGTCGCTCGGAATGAACGGTGAGCTAGGCGTTGGCGTCGACGATTTCGTTTCCTCGCTTCCGGCGAATGGTCCTGCCAAGCCTTTTCTTCGCCGAGATAGTCGACTACGATCCGCGTCATCTGGGGAGGTTGACGACAAACTCGCCACGAGTGCATCAAACGGCGTCCGGGCTCGTCTCCGATCGCTATCATTCGCGAACCGTACCGTGAAAGCGCAGCCCGGCCAAGTAGCCGCCTCCAGTGCGGGTTTGTCATCGTCTGCGTTGCAATGGGATGCTTTCCCCATGGAAGAGTGCCTCGCGGACCCGAAGCTCGCGGCTGAGTTCATCAACACTGTCATGCCAGGCGACGAATCGCTGCTTACGCTGTTGTACTCAATCGAAGAGTACGAAACGCTGACAACTGCGTCGGCGGCCAGCACGAACGACGCAGCACCATCTCTCGACACTCAAGTCACAATGGCGACGACGATCGTTGAACGTTTTCTCGCCGGTTCAACTGCTGCGAAGTTTAGCGAGTTGGGTACCATGGGCAACGAGATCCGCACCGTCATCTCCCAGTACCAACTCTCGAGCGACTCTCAACCCACTGCCCAGCCAGAAGGAACTATCGCAGCAGCCGTCGCGGCTCAAGCCGCGTCGCTCCCCGTGAGTCTATTCGATGGTGTATACACATTCGTGTTCGACAAGCTGCGCGAAGCCTACGACTCCAAGTTCCGTCTCACGCACGAGTACACGCGGCTTCTCGCCCACATGAAGCAGCAGCAGCAGCAACTCGGGGACGAGAAAGCGCTCCAGCACTTGGTGCTGACGTTTGATCAAGTGATCGAGAGTGAGTGGTGCTGCACCGTATTTTGGGTATACTTGTTCCGGTCGACCCACCACCACCGGCTCAGCTTTATCATGGACGTCCAGTTCAAGCTGCGTCGGTTGCTCCTTTCGGCTCAGCAAACATCGTCCACCTCCACGGAAGCCGCCGCCGAGGCGACCCGGCTTCTCCAGCACGAGATCTTGCTGATTTGCCGGAAATTCCTGAGCAATCAAAGTGCTCCGCTCGCGCTGCCGACGACATCGCCGATGCTCGTACGCCTCAAGGAAGAACTTCAAAGCGACGCCGCGGAGCTGGAAAAGCAACTGGACGAGCCGGACGCTCCATTGATGCTGCGCATGATTGAGAAGCTAGACGCAATGCGGACACAGACCCGAGTTGACTTCAAGCGGATGAGCTTCGAGCGGTTCGCGAGTTTCCTTACAAGTGCATTGTACCGCGACTTTATCGTCCATCCAGGGTCGGCGTCTTCTGCGCAGTGTACACGCGCCGATGATCTCACACAGCTTCTTCGTACGAGCCGCATCTCGTTCCACCAGACAGCCGTGAGCCCACCGAAGATACGGGACCTTCGCGAGTTGGTCGCAGGAGACGCCAGCTCTGTCGCGTTCGACAAGGCCGTCACGTCCGTGTTTACATTCCGGAATTACCTGGGTGGAGGTGAGGACCAGAACGTCGCCTGTCGTGCGCTTTACGTATCATCGCTCGAAGATGCCGCGTCGGTCGAGCTTTTGCAGAAAAAAGTCGAGCCCTTCCTGACCCCGGAGGGCGTCAAGTCCTCTGGTGTGAAACGCTCGGGCGCGTGTTTCAACTTTCTTGCCGGCACCGGGGACGACACGGTGTATGGTGCGTTGTGGCGAGTCGGCGCTGAGCGAGGTTTGTCCGACGCCGACGCTAACGGAGAGAACTCCAAGACCAACAGCCATGTGGATGGAGTGTGCATCCTGTCGAGGTATCCGCTCGTGGATGGCCTTCGAGAGTACTTGCGGTCATTCGCGGCAGCGTGCTCGACAGCGACGTCCGAGACACGTGTGCTGGTGGATGTGATCAACGACGTGCCATGTGGCGATGCAGCGGCGACGAGCGCACGTGACGCGTTCGAGTCCCACTGCAAGCGACTGTTACCAGGGCATGCCACCGAGGATGTGATGGATTCGACGTTCCAGGACCTGTTCGAGTGCCTCTCGATCACCAACGTCATGCGGCTCTTCTCGCTGATCCTGCTGGAAAAGAAGGTCGTGCTGGTATCGTCAAGCTACTCGGTCTTACTCGCCGTGGGCGAGGCGCTCCGTGCGATCGTGAGCCCGCTCGTCTGGAGCCACATCTACGTGCCCGTGCTCCCCCTGAGCATGGCAGGGTACCTGCACTGTCCGACGCCGTTCATCTTCGGGCTCCATACCAGCTATGTGCGCCACTGCGAGATGCCTAAACCCAGCGATGACTTCGCGGTGGTAAATCTCGACCGCGACTCGGTCACGGGCGGCGGCGACGTGGTCATGCCGCCGGTTCGCGCGACCGCGCTACGCGAACAGCTGACGGCGCTGTGCAAGCCGCGGCTCCGCGCGCGCGACGACGTCTCGTTCAGCGCGTGTCAGTCCGTGGCCGCGCCGTTCCCGTCGGCGCCGATTCGCGGCGCGTTCCGCCACGAGCTGCTCGCGATCCTGCGCCACCTCGAGACGTTCGCGTTCCGCTTCGAGTGCGCGGACCGCACCGTGTCGGTCGTGGACAGTAGCAACAAGTCGCGCCAGTGGCCCGCGGACGCCGCGCGCTTCTACTCGGCCGTGCTCCAGAGCCAGGCCTTCTCCACGTACCTCGGCGGCAGCGCCACCACAGGCCGCGGTCCGATCTGATCGGGTCGGATCGGACCTGCCCAGAAAGAAAGAAAGTAGGTACGGCCCCAAGAGCCGTCAGTCAGTTGGGTCGGCACAACAGCAGGAGAGATGGGTACACTTTGTTTACAGTTACAAACGGTTACGGAATGAAGGTCGTTTCTGAGTCGCCAGGTGGTGCCGGGAACCTTCGGGTCACCTTCGTGCAACCTCCTACTTTCGGTCCCTCCCCTCTTCTCTCTCTCTCTCTGTCGTGGGTGTGATTTCGCACTGACCACATTGAGGTCGCCCCCACGGAACGGAAGGAAAGCGGACGCCCAGGGCGCCGAGACACTGCGGCGCGCGACCGGCCACTGACGCTCCGGACACGCTCGCACTTTCCCCCGCGAGGCGCAGCGGACCGCGCGCGTCGATTTCCGCCGCGAGGGGCCCGAGCTATCCGCCTTGGCGTATTAGACCATGGAGTCGATCGGCCGCAGCTACAGCCGCCACTTCTCGGCGTTCCTCGTGGACGAGAACGAGCCGCCAATGCCCGCGCAGCCCGTGCACCAGCCGCGGCCGGCGCGGTCGTTCGCGATGCCGCCGCCGATCCGCGCGCGGCCCACGGGCGGCGCAGCGCTGCGCAAGGCGCGCACGCTCCAGGACGACGACATCCCCGTGCTCGAGGGCGGCTCGGCCGACACGACGGCGTTCTGCTCGGACGGCGAGGACGACGACGACGACGAGGACGAAGAAGTGGAGGACGACAACGCCCCGGGCGACGGCGGCGCGCTGGAGAACGTGGCCGTGCTGCAGACCGAGGACCCGAACAACCGGAAGAACAAGCGCAGTCCGGCGGGCTCGCTGCGCAAGTTGAAGGACGCGGCGTCGGCGACCACGCGGCGCGCGCCCGACCGCGCTGCGTCTGCCGGCGCGGCGCCGAATGGCGTCTCCACCGACTCGCCCGTGGTTTTCGACCGCAAGTCGTCGCAGATGTCGATGGCGTCCACAAACTCGATGGCGTCGATGGGCAGCACGTACGGCCGTGGATCCATCTCCACGGGCAACTCGACCACGAACCGCGTCATGGTGCGCAGCGGGTGGCTCGTGCGACAGGGACAGCACCTCAAGACGTGGAAGCGCCGGTACTTTGTGCTGATCAAGCGCACGAACATGCTCACAGGCGAGTTCTCGGCGTCCCTGCAGTACTACAAAGGCAGCAACTTTGGCAAGCTCCGTGGCGAGATCCACCTCCACGATGGTGGGCCGCTGACCATTCGGTTTGTGGACGTGAGCGAAAGCAAAAAGCCCTTTTGTTTCGGCATCTCGCGCGGCGAATTCTCGCTTTACTGCCAAGGCAAGGACGATGAGGACGTTAGCGCCTGGGTCTGGCATTTGCAGAGTCTGTCATCGCCGACACCGTCCGATGGAGGTGACCGTCTTGGTGTTTCTGGATCGACCAATCGTGGTACGCTCGCGGGACTCGGATCCGTCGCTTCGCTCGGAAATCGCGGCATCTTCATCACAGCAGAGCTCCGCCGCTTGCTCCACAACTCGAAGTCGTCGGAGGCGTCAAAGTGCAAGAACTTCATCAAGAACTTTGAGTGCCAAAGTGCGAGTTCGCTTCGGCAACTGCGTGATCTACATGCGACTGTGACCGAGTCCATCATGCGAATCCACGGTGCCCGAATCATCGCGATGACGGAGGAGAAGGCACAGATTGAGCAGCAGTCCGGGTACGCAAATGGCGGCGAACCCCTCAAGCTTGCCGACCTACGTGTGATTACGTCTCGTCATGTCGAGGATGTCATTTTCACGCCTCTCCAGGACACGATCTCGACCTTTCTTCGACGCGCCTTTGGAGAAGATGACGCTGTTCTGAACCGCAAGCTACGGTGGCTTCAAGGCAAAGACCAGACGTACTACAACATTCCACTTCACCAGGTCTCTTGGAAGGATTGGCGGAAGGCTTCGAAAATGCTCTCTCAGGTTGCTCAAGTACCGTCTCCGACTTCGAAGTATGAAATTCTTGTTGCAACCATGAAGGAGATTCAGCTGACGTACGCGGAAGAGCACGACCAATTGATGGAGGCGGAGAATCCGTTGGAGACGGATGATTTGATCCCAATCTTCACTTATGTGTTGGCGAACAGCGGCATCGACAACTTGCTCGCCTTGAAGTTGCTGCTCAGTGAGCTGAACGGTGCATGGGCAGTCGGCGGCGCACTCGACAACGGCGCGGCGCTCAGCATCCTCAAGTATGCCGTGGACTTTATCGGCACGGTCAGCATTCCAGCAGTTCTGGAGGATATTTTCAGGGACCAGATCACGCTGTCGATCGACGGCGAGTGGCGCCTTGTTCTCGAATTGGAAGTTGAACCGACGTATCGATATGGCGCGGTTGTTCGCCAGATTTCGCCCCATGGCCAGAACACGATCGGCTCGAGCATCGCACGTGGTCATGTTCTTGTCACTGTGAATGGCCAAAACGTCGTGTTGTGGCCGTACACAAACATCGCAGCATTTTTGAAGGAGTCGACGCCGCCGCATCGCCTCGCCTTCATCCCGTCGAACAGCTACTTCAAGATCTTGACATCGAACAAAGCTCTCTGGAATGTGGCGTTGGCGCATGCGTGTCAGCTTGGAGATATTGCAAGCGTGCAGATGCTGTTGGCAAACGGCGCCGATGTCAACTACGTTGCTCATGAATCTGGCGGGAACACGCCTTTGCACATTGCTGTCAGTGCGCTACATTTCAACGTCGTCTCGTACCTACTGCAGCATGGTGCGAAGGCCAAAACCCTTGGCGAATACGGCAGAAGCGCGCTCCACATGGTCGGATCGCCTTGCACGCTACCTGCTTCGTCAACGTCGTCGTCCACTTTAACAAGTGCGGGAAACTCTGTGCGCCAAAGCACCATGAACAAACTTCAGCCGACAGACAAGGTCGTGATGATCATTAAGAAGCTTCTCAACCATGGTACACCGCTCGAGACGACAGACATTTTCGGCTACACACCGCTTATGCTGTTGGCGAAGAAGGGACTCGTTAACGGCATTGATGTGCTCGTCGAGCACAGTGGTGGTGACTTGGATTTGAACGCACGCAACTGGCAGCATGGTCTGAGTGCACTCGCCCTCGCTGCTCGCGAAGGCCACCAAGACGCAGTGGAAGCGTTACTCGACTATGGTGTCCAGCCCGACATCTCCGATCTAAACGGAAATACTCCTCTTCACTTCGCATCTGGAATTGCAGCCAAGGGAATTTGCCGCGTGCTGATCCAGCGCGATTGCGATGTTGATGTGCGCAACCGAGATGGAGTGACGCCGTTGATGGTGGCTGCAGCACGAACAACGATGTTGGACGACGTTGATGTGAAGACCGCGAAAAATCGGGAGCGAGCTGCGCAGGCTCTGAAGTCGCGGGTTGAGACACTATATGTGTTTGAGACGATCGAGTATCTTATCGAAGCTGGAGCTGACCTGTATGCTGTCTGCAACCTGTACCGGCTTCCACTCCACTACGCAGCGAAGCATGGAGGCCGAGATATTTTCCAATTTGTTGGATCCAAAATGGACATGAAGATCGACTCTCAGCGCAGAGATTTGCTCGGGATGACCGCCGTATCTATGGCAGAGGGAAAGCGAGAAGCGTCTGCGTCCGAAGACAGCACTGACGATGGTATAGGCGGGGACGAAAGTCTACCTCGTGACTCTCAAGTCGAAACACAGTCCGACTTCCAGCTACTACTAAGTTCTTCACAAGGTCCGGGTGAAAAGATTGAAAGAAGAGAGGATTTGGTGGTTGAGGTGACGGACGACCAGCGACTGGTGGTTGCTGGAACACTCCGTGCAATCTGCGACGAGTTGTACTGCATCGACGCGCACGAGATGGATGACGTCGGCGCCCTCATCAGTACCTGTACCGTGTCGTCCTACCGCGTTCTGATTGATTATATGCGCGATGCATTGCGAAGAACGGCCAACCAGCCTGACGAGGGCATGTACGTGCGCCGTATGGTGTTGTACTCTGTGGATATGATGGTCCAGAGTTTCATGCAGAAGGTCGAGTTGGACACCGAGATATGCAACTGCATCCACGAATTCTGTACTGAGTTATTTCCGTTCAAGCTCGAAGACGATCCAGCCTGTGGACAGTGGTTGGCGACATCCTTCCTCCCCATGTTTTCTGAAGCTGTACGAACGGGGAGGTTGTTTGATCTTCGAGTGGGCTCGCCGTGTGAAACTGCTTACTCCTCACTGAAGACGTACTTGAAGACGGCGAAGAAGGCGAATCCAACTCTCAAGTTTATGGACGATGATCTCTTTGCGTCAACCTTCGGCGTTGAAGTGATTACTGAAAGCATGCGCCGTCGTCTTTCGATTGCGGGTGTCTGGAAAGGTGAAGCCAACAGATCCTTCCTCGTTCGCAGCGAGTCGAGCGAGTCACCGTCGGTTGTTCTGAACCGAAAAACTCTCGCCACTGTCCAGCTTCCGCGAGCTCGCTCTGGCATGATTGATCGTGTCACACGTGTGTGGTAAGTTGGTCGGTTCGAAAGGCATCCTTAGTAGAGTGTGGCATTGATCATTACCTGTCTGTGCTGTATAGGCTTCTCGATGTGGACGTGAGCGTGCTTGCCGACCAAATCACGTTGTTCCAGCATTACTTGCTCAGCCAGATCCGAGGTACGGAGTCTCTATTGTTCGTCGCCAGGGCATACAGATGACTGACGCGGGTTCTCACCATACTCTGCACAGTGTCTGAAATGCTTGAATCTAAACGATCTGCCGAGAAAACTCCTGCATACGATCGCCTCCGCCAGTTCCACAACCACATCTCGATTTGGGTGGTCAGCCAAATATTGGCCAGGGACGACGTGGACCAGCGTGTTCAAGTGCTATCACACTTTATCAAGGTATTTGGGTTGTATCGAGGATTTTGGTCTATGCATGGAAGCTGACGAAGTCTTGTTTATCATGATTAGGTCGCTGGAGTGTGCCTACAACCGCTTCAAAACTTCGACGGTTTCATGGCCATCATGAACGCAACGAACGATTCATCTGTTTTCCGGCTGAAGAAAACTTGGAACCGACTGTCACCTCAAGTTCGTGAGCAGTGGCACGAGTTGAAGAAGTACACCGAGAGTGGAGCACGGTGAGTCTCTTCTACGAGATGTACTAGCGGTTAGCGGTTTGTAAGCTGACACTCGTCATTGCTGAACATAGGTCTTTGCACAAGCTGATGAGGGATGCGGTTCCGCCAATGATTCCGTACCTTGGAGTGGTGATGCAGAACATCATCACGGTCCAAGAGTACCCAGATCGTGTTGAAGGTGATCTCATCAACTTCAAGAAGGTAAGGAGAGGAATTGGTGTGTCGGCCGCCTCGACGATTTTTTTCTTAGCGAATTTTCCGTGTAGATTCGTCTCCTGGGCAGCGTGGTCAAGCGATTCTCCTCCCTTCAGTCATCTCCCTACCTCTTGCAAATTGACAAGCGCGTTCTGGTGCGGACGTTTGTGTTGCCTTCTGCTGCTTCACGCGATGTGACTCACTCTACATTTTGTCCCCGTAGGACCAAGTGTGCTCGCCCCCGCAATACCTGGACGCCGATACGTGTTTCAATCGTTCTCTCAAGATTGAACCACGGATCCCCACATCGTAGTTCAGATACTGTCTTCTTCAGGTACCATTAGAACATCTATGTGTCGTTCGACCGACGAAGCGCCCAACACAGCTCACAGCGATGGTGGTGGAGGGGTAGCTCTGGCCAATCAGTTTTGTACATGTAATTTTTGCCGGCAGAGCTGTGTTCGTGATCGTGTCCAAGAAGGAGCACCTCAGTATTCTTCGCTGTACAGCACTTCTTCGTGTGTGCGCGCGCCAAACGCGCGGCCAAACAGCCGCTTCCAGCTCGTGATGCGCCGCCGCCTGGCGCTGTCCATAGTCCACTCGATCACACGCGCGCGCCGCGCGACGCCACCGCCGTAGATCGCCGCGCCAAAGCCCGTGCCGCCGCCGTAGCACAGCTGCACGCCCCGGGTCTTGTAGCAGTACTCGTTCGTGTGGTCATGGCCCACGAACGTGGCCTTGACCTCCCCGCGCGTGGCGAGCGTGGCGAGCAGTCCGCTATTGAACTCCGGGCCTTCCGTTTTCTCGTGCTTCTCGCCGTGACGGAACAGCATCGCCGCGAGTGACGAGTACTCCGGGATCGGAATGTGGAAGAACATGATCGCGGGCACGGGGCCGTCCACGTCCACGTCGGTCTGTTGGTTGCGCCGCGAGAGGTCGTCGTAGAACTCGATTTGGTCTTCGTGGATCCAGTCGTATCGCGACTTGATGTGTGGGAAGCGAGTCGCGTTGTGGTTCTTGTTGGAATCCAAACAGTACATGCGGAACACGGCGGCGTCTGCGCGGCCCCAGGTGTCATTGGTCGTATTGGCGCTACTCAATGGCGGCTTGATGGCAAGTGCATAGTTGCCGACGCCCTGGATCGTCGACGGGCCGCTCTCCACGTACGCGAGCTTGCGGGTGACCAGCTTGTCCATGATCTCTTGGCGGTCGAAGACATAGTCGTCGTCGTGGTTGCCCATGACCCACGCGTACGGGATGCCGCGCGCCTCGACCGGCGCTAGCGCGGCCTGCACCGCCGCGTCCTTGAGCTCCCACTGACGCACGGTGATGGTGTCGCCGCTGAACATCACGAGGTCCGGCTTCTCGGCGTCCAGCAGGTCGTTCAAGAACGCCACCGTCAGGTTCTCGTTGCATTGCAGGCCGCACAGCGCGTGCTCCTTCGGCGGATTGAGACAGTAGCGGTCCGGGTCGCCCGTGAGGTGGAGGTCGGCGATCTGGAGCACTTTGAACGCGAGCTTCGGGTTGGAGGAGTCAGCGTCGATCACGCGCGCGCGCAGCGGCGGCCTGGACGCCAGTGGTATCGGCTTTCCAGTGTCATCGGCGGTCGCCTCCGTGGCCGCAGCGGCCAAGCGTGCGAGTCGCCGGCTGTCCACCACGGCAGAGCTGTCCTCGGCCATCAAATACGTCGACACCCCCGCGCGAGCGCTGTTGAGATCCGTGGCGGAGACGAGCGAGAAGCCGCTCACGAGCGATTGCTCGTCTGCCACGGAGGACGTCGCCAGGATCACGTGGCTGAGGAAACGCGTTGCTGAACTCGCGTCTGCGTACTTGAGGCACGCTCGCCAGCTCCACGAGATGGCCGTTTGCTCTTGGAACGCGGCGCCACAGGGCGCTGACGATGCCACGATCTGGATCTGCGCAAGCACGCGAAGCGCCGGCGTGCCGTCTTGCGTCGTCTCCTCTTTATCGACTGGGGTAACGGGGCGCTGGATACACATCACGTGACGCTTGGACGAGTCCTGTTCGTCCACGACGTACCCGTTCCCGGCCTGCTCCCACGACGTGTCCAGCCGTCGCTGGCACACCGTTGCCCCTGCCGTGTCAGCGCCCACACCCGACAACACGCGCACGCCCACGATCGGCCGCAGCGGACGCTTGAAGTAGATGTGGACGGCGGGCGAGTCTTCGCGGCCCACGTGCGCGCTCGTCGGGTCGCTCACCCATCCGTGGGCGTGGCCGCGCGCACCAGCGGCTGACACGGCGTCCACGTCGCTCACGTACATGCCTGTCGCGAGTGCGTGCGCCATGGACGTGGTCTGGAGGCACACGACGACGGCGTCGCGGGACGCGAACAGCCGGGTCGTCGACGGCGGGCACAGTGCACCCGCCAGCACGGCAATCGACTGCAGCGCGAGGAGCGAGCCGCCGTCGCGCGCCACGGCGGCGCGGCGGTCGCGGCGCACACACAGGTACGCGAACGCGCCGTCGCCGCCCGTGTGGAGGTTCGCGCCAACGGCAAACCAGTTGGTCGTCACGTGCGCGGTCAGCGTCGCGCGGCACGGGCACATGGCGGCGCAGGCCTCGCGCGCGGCCGCGTCGCTGGCGCCGCGCGCGACCCGCAGGTCCGTGACGATGGTCGCGTCGTGCGAGAGCCACAGCGGCGGCTGCGCGGCCGCGAGACCGCCGAGCCCGAGCAGCAAGGCAGCGGCGACCCACACGGCGGAGACGATAGCGGCGCCGGCCATGGCGCTCTCGACGGATTATTTGTACTGCGCTCGAGAATAAACAGAGGGAGCGACCCTTAGAGGATCACACGCCTTGGGCGTTGTGCCGAAACGGCCGGGAACGAAGAGCACGTTCCTCGCTCGATTTGTGTTAATCGCCGCCGCCCCATCCCCCCCCCGACTACTGAACTACTTCTCACAAATGGTACATAGGTTTGGAATGCCGGGGGGAATGGCTTCCCAAAGGCTATTTATGACCTCCCAAAAACGATGCTGCACGCACCCAAGTCCACTCTCGCACCCACGGCCACTCTCGCACCCACGACCATGGTGATGCGAGGGCGGCAGCCACAGCGGGCCGACGGCCGTGGCGCGGCGCGAGGCCGCCTTTGGCGCCCGACTGGACGTTGGGCCTCTCGCCACCGGCGGGACAGACTGCGGTTCAGCTGCGACCTCCACGGTGCTGCGCTGCAGTGTTATCAGTGGCAATGAATTAGACGCGGCTACGTGGTCCCGAGAACACCCCGGATGCCACCGCCCGAGACGGCCTCCAACAAGAACCACAACGCGACTCGCTTCCCACAGATCAAGTCACGGTACGACTGGATCCGCGAAGACCAAATCGCGTTCTACGACGAACTCTCGCGGCACAACCAACAGACCGACGTGCACGTGGACGTGGATGGCCTCGTGCCCGCGATCATGTTCTTCCACATTCCGATCCAGGAGTACTCGTCACTCGCGGCGATGCTGTTCCATCACGGCGAGAAGCATGAGAAAACGGAAGGCCCACGTGGACTATGGACAGCGCCAGGCGGCGGCGCATCACGAGCTGGAAGCGGCTGTTTGGCCGCGCGTTTGGCGCGCGCACACACGAAGAAGTGCTGTACATGTACCGCGAAGAATGCTACCGGTAGTTCCCCGTGCATCGTCAAGCTTTGCGTGGATATTAGTGGGCGCGTGATTACGTATGTCAATGATGGATGAAGGCTGCGCGTTGGACACCACAGCACACGTGGGTGACACTGACGAAGGCAGCTGAACGTGCAGGAAGAAGGCGCACGTGCAGAGCGCGGTCGAGTCGAGTCTAGCGATTTTAATCTAGCCACCCATCCCCCCCAACGAGCTGGGACTACCTATGACAACTGATACATGTGTTTGTGCCTGGCTTTGGTGACTGATCTATTAACGTTAGTAGTGAGAGACCTCCGAAAGATGATGTATCCCTGGTTGAGCTTTTCCACAGACCTTCACTCTGTCCCGAGCATGTCGCAGAGAGTGCCTCTTCGAATTTCGAGCATCCACTACCGCCGCCCCCAACAGCTACGCCGCGTCCTTTGGCAAGTTTTCCCATCACACAACCGATCACGCCTCGTCGGGGCGCGCAACCTAAATACTAACTCCGCGTCCAGTGCCGCTCGTCGTCCGGATGCCGAATCGTTCCCGCCGTGTGGCCGTCGTGGCCGTCGTGGTCGCTGTGGGCGTCGCCGTCGCCGTCGCCGTCGCTGTGGTGACCCGAGGAGGAGGAGGAGCCAGCCGAGCCGACCGCAGCGCCGACGCGGCTGTCGCAACACTGGGAAAGGCGCTCGCGCTCGGCGCGGACCCGCTTGTGGTCACCGAGGTGCGCGTTGTGGAGGCGGCGACAGACGACGGCGCGAGAGACACCTGCATCGCGTTTGCGGCCGCCGGACTGGCGGTCGGCGAGTGGATCGTCGCCGGCAAGAACCTCAACGCGACCACGACCGCGACGTCTGCAGAGCCATCGGGGAACGGCCCGTTCGCGTATTTTTGCATGCACCAAGCGCGCGTCCGCGACGTGGTCGCCGCCAACGTGTCAGCTGTGGTACTGCAGTCCATTCGAGTGCTCCCGGCCGCGCGCTGTCCGGATGCGCTGACGACGGTGTTCCAGTCACGACCTGGCACGGTCATTTGCAGCCAGGCCATCAACGCCTCGGTCGCGTTGGCGACAGGTATGTACGTCAGTGACGTTGCCGCCACGACAGTATCCGGCTACGACAACACGGTCCCAGGGTGGACCACGGAGGACGCGAACGTGGCGACGTCTTTTTCGCAGTTCGACAACAGTACTACCAGTCCCATCTACGTGAGCTACAAGCGGCCGTTGCGTCCGATCGCATCTACGAAGGTACTGTGGAACGTATCAGCAAGCGACGCACTCTCCTCATGCAATACTCGACTGGCGCCGACGTGGGAATGCGCTGGCGACGACGCGATCAACACTTCCTCCACGTCCGACAGGAACGTCGTGTGTATCGAGCGCGCGACGCTCAACGCAACCCAAGTGGAAAGCCCCGTGTACGAGCTACCGACGATGCTCGTGGACGTCTCATTGGTGCCTGCGTCGAGCAACTGCAGTGGCAGCACCGCTGACCGACAGCAGTTGACTGCCAACTGGACGTTGTGCCTCTCGTACGCCAGCAGCGCGACGGACGTGCGGTTCATCAGCGACTTACGCGTGCAGCGCCTGCGCGCCAACGCCACGCTTCCAGTGACGTATCGAGACGACGACCGTTTGAGCGAGACGCGCGTCCAGGTGGTGACGACGGACGATCCGAACGACCTTCTCGCTGTCTTCTATCGCCAGTACACGGGTATCGTCGTGGACAACGCACTCGCCACAGCACCATCCAACAGCGGCGGCGTCAGCTCAAGTACGTCACAACTGGAAGGAGAGGCCGAACTCAGTGAACCACTCGTTGCACGGTCAGTGTCATCGGCCACGAATAATGACACACAGCTCCGCGGGTCCGACAACGCCACGGACGACGGCGGCCTCGTGTTCAAGATCTTGCAGCTCGCGGACCTCCACATGACGGGCGACGCCACGCACGAGTGCCGCAACCCGCCCAAGGAGATGCTGGACGCCGGACGCGTCTGCTCCGAAGCCGACACGACGGCGTTCG
>JAADWV010000632.1:0-18863 GCA_023336295.1 Pythium folliculosum | reverse complement strand
CCAAATCGGTTGGAAACAGATTTCTGTCGCTTTCCGACAGAATGCCGGCTGTTGGAGTGGCATTCTGTCCCAACACCTTCATAAAATCGCAATCGGCAGATTTGCGAAGGGTGTCACTGGATGAGTAACCCCGACTAACCAATAACGTAACCCCAATTTATAACCTTGTTCACCAACCGATTTAGGGCGAGATCCCCTGGCGAATAAGTTAAATTCCACAATACATATATGCCGAGTCAGTGCGACAATCGTACTTCGTGGAGGTGGCGGCTCGGCTCTGCTGCCTGAACAGCCGCAGGCGCATTCGGCTGCGTGATCTCTATCTCTGTTGCTAACATCTCATCTCGCCATGCACTCCAGACACTTTGTGACTTCGTACTGTGCAGTTCAGCGTCGCCATCGAGATTCTGTCCAGCACGGCAATGTGCGCAACGGAGTGTTGACCTGTGCGTCAATCTGCCTTCACACTAGAACACTATCCAGTGCTCACCATAGAGAGGGACTAGATTCCACATGATGCAGATGACCGTCCCGAGAGCACCGTTTATGAATCCGGGAAGGGACATCAACTTGATACAGTACAGTACTGTACGGTATCAGATACACCTTGTACCCCTTGGTTCCTTTTTCGGCGCAAGAGCTGGGCTCTGTACGGCGCAAGGCGGTTGTGAGTAATTACGCATTCCAGCCGGGGGCACGTTTCCCGTGCATACGAAGCGTACAGCACCAGTCATCACGAGGGAATAGGACCAAGACGCGGGGGCCTCGCCCAGGCATACTCACTTCCCAAACACACCTCCTTGCGCCAACAACGAACCACCTGGAATATCGCCAGCCATGAAGCTCTTCGTACTTGCCGCAGCGTTGCTGGCCGCTTCGGTCCGCGCGGCGCCATGCACGATGGCCGACGTCACGGCCGTGAAGAGCAGCCCCGAGTACGAGGCGTCCATGGCCGCCGGCTGCGGCATCTCGCTCATGGCCGAGGTCACGAGCTGCGAGGCGAACCCGTGCCGCAAGCCGCTCCAGGCCGTGCTCAAGATCATGCCCGACTGCACGGTCGACGGCGTCGCGTTCAAGCAGGAGGTCCAGTCGTCGCTCGACGAGATCGACAAGAACTGCAAGAGCGACGGATCATCGAAGCCGACGACCGCGCCGAGCGCCACCACTTCAGCGCCCAGCGCTGGTAGCTCGTCCGTGTGGTCGGACCAAGTGTGCTCCAGCGAGCAGGTTCAGATGTACAAGGACAGCAAGTTCGAGAGCGTGGTGATCCCGACGTGCGGCCCGTTGAAGACGATGGTTAGTCCGTCCGGACTGGCGCAGACCTGCAGCGCGCCGTGTCGGAGTGCGTGGGGGGAGTCGCTCAAGTTCCAGCAGGACTGCACGATCGGCGGCTACAACATGAAGAAGATGCTGACCGAGGCGTACTCGCTCATCCAGGAGCGCTGCCCGACCGTTAGCGACACCTCGTCGAAGGCCGCGTCCTCACCGGCCGCCGACACTACCAACTCCACCTCTTCCCCGGCGGCGAACTCGAGCTCGAACGCCACTTCGGCCCCGCCGAAGCCTGCCAGTGGCTCGAGCACGATTGGTCTCACCGCTACGCTCATTATGACCGTCGTAGTTGGTGCGATAGCGGTTCAGCAATCTCTAACATAGCAAAACCATGTTCACGACATGTTTGGACTCCATTTGTCTTTACAAACAGCCATCACGATCGAAAGTCTAGCGGAACCAGAACTTTCATACCGGTACAGTAGCTACAGCGGCCCAGTAACAGAAGAACATATCACCGCGGCTGTCGCGGACACGGCCAGTGACGCAGTTGGTACGCTCGTGGTGCAGACAGGACCGTCGTCATAGTTGCGTGCCCACACGGGTCGGCCGCCATAGTCCAGGCGTCGATGCACGCCTTGCCGCACTGTTGGGCGGAAGGCGCAAATGGTGCTTTGAGCTTCGCCCTGGCGTTCGGCCATGAGCGGGGTGGTGCGGTACTCTGCCTTGAGCTGCAAACCGCCGACGTAGCAGTCTGGCAGCGCCTTCTCGAGGGCCTGCAGCGCCTTCAGGCACTCGTTTGTTTCGTTTGGACTGTCTCCCACCAGCTCGAACCGAGGCCACCGGCTTGGCTGTAGTAGACGACGTCCTTTTAAAAAACGCGGTGGTCTGTTCGGACGTGAAGCGGAGCGCCCGCCGGTGAGTGGTATCTTGCAACAACGGAGTGGGTGCGAAGGACCCGTGCCACTCAAGCCCCAAGCCCAAGAACGGATCGGATCGAATACTCCCTCGTCGCACAAATGCTGCACCGGGTGGAGCATTTGGAAAAGGGTGGAGCCTCCACCCTTTTCCGTCGACTGCCCAGCCGGGAGTCTCGGGCGTCTACCATCCCATGCGACAAGAATAAAAGGAGGTGAAACAGAACCTTGCTTGGGGCAGGCCGACTGAATGCCATCGTCAAGAGAGGGCTGGCGGGCTGGCGGTCCAGCCATGCGAATCATGAACCAAAACTCTCTCTCCACCAGCTGCTCTCAGAGCCTCTTACACACAGTGTCACACACTCAATATCCCCGCCCGGTCTCACTCGTGGTGGGCGGCAGACACCTATCGTTGCGAACCGCCGTCGGAACCTGGTCCGTGGGGGTGATTAGAGTGGGTGTCATTAATAGAGGTCCAAATAGAGTTGGGGGGGGGGGTCCTGGCTATCTATCGCCACGGGCACAAATATACTACGTAGTATCAACACGCTCTAGTCCACTACATGATCTCCGACGCTTCAGAGCTGCACTGTCGCAGCAACAACCGCAGCCACGACGGTAGCCACGGCCGACACGCCCATCGAGGTCGCGGCGCCGCTCGTGGTCGGTGCAGTCGTCGCCTTCGCCGGTGCCGTGGTGGCGGCCGACGGAGCAGCCGTCGCCGCCGCGCCCGCCGGGGTCGTGGTCTTCTCAGTCGCGGTGGAGGTTCCGTTGGCCGCCGCGCGCTCCTCGCAAATCGCCTTCTTCACCTCGGCCGCGTCCAGCAGGTCGTGCCACCACTCGCTGCCGCCGACCGTGCACTTCTGCTGGCCGTTGGCAAACTTGAGCCAGGCATCGACGCACGCCTTGTCACAGCCCTTGTCGGACGGCGCGAACGGACCGGTGAAGGCGTCCGTGCCGCACGCCGCGTGCGCGGCCGCCTCGTCCGCGTCGTTGGTCAGCGCGGCGCTCTGCTCCTTCGTACACTCCTTGTACGTGGTGGTGTTGGTCCCGGTCGCCTGCTCGCACTTGCGCTCGAGCACGCGCAGCTGGACGCTGAAGTCGGCCTTCATCTCGGCGCCGTCGACCGTGCAGTCCGGCAGCACCTTGGTCGCGGCGCGGAGCGCGTTGAGGCACTCGTTCGCGGCGCACGAGCTGCCCTTGGCCGGCGGGGCGGTGCAGTCCACTGCATTCATCTTCTTGATCTCGGGGCTGTTGCGGGCCATGGCCGTCAGCTCCTCCGTGCACTCGGCGGCGAGCGAGGTCGAGGCCAACAAAGCGACAGCGGCGGCGGAGAAGAGCGCGAAAACCTTCATCGTGAAGAGGGCTTGGGAAGTGGGGCTTGGGAGGGTATAACGGGGAATGAGACTCTCAACGACGAGCGACTGGTACAGTTTGTTCGCCGAACAAGCCACCCCTCTGATATTTAGTGAAACACAGTTAATGTGGTCTCACCTCTAGGTAATGATACATTTTTAATTTAACATTTTCCAGAACATCACGTATTGAAGGTTAATCAGATTTGTACAGCGGCTTATTCGGCAAACAAAATGTACCGGTATATAATAGCGACGAGGAATGCTGTTCTGGTGGGACCGACCACCCTTTCCCAGCGGTCCACGAGTCAGTACCGGTGCCATGTTGGGAAGCCCACCAACCAGCAACCTGAAACCTTGGTGCGAGCGACGGGCCTTCGTCTCGCAATCTGTCATTACGCATGGCGCGTAAAGTCAGGTCAGCGGCCATATCATGATCAACTGGCAGTTGACAACTGCGGATGCCAAAGTCTCACCAGTCCAAGACAAGTGTACCGGGTACTGGTACACATGGGTAAAGTTCTGGCAGTCGGTTTTCAACACAAGAGTGCATCTTGCTGAAATCATTCAAAGGCAGAACGCTCCACACGAGACTTCAAACAGCTCATACATATTTGCGGGTCCCCAACGTGGGCGACCAGCAGGTTCTCTCACCCATGGTCAAAGCAATGCCGCGTTACGTTCACGTTCGACCAACCGGCCGTTTTGACATGGTTCTAAGGCATCACTTGTCATTCACAGTCCGTAACGGACCGCCACGGTCCGAATCCGACCGCGAGGTCTGGGTTACTGCCAAGGCGGACAGTCGCGTCAAGCGGCTCGCCGCGAGCCTCGCCTGGCGCATCCAGGAGATTCCAGGCTGGATACTAGCCAGCCACGCTACGCTCTCTCCCTCCCACTGACGCTTCTCTGGTCAACATCCAGCTGCCTCATCTCCACGGAGATGGCTGTCTCGTCGCGGTTTTGTCCATGTCCTGGATGAGCAATTGGGTGCAGATTTCGCATTGCATAATTGCTCATTTGACCGTAAGCATGGGATCACCATGGACGGAGCGCAATCAAGTGGTTCTCAAGAGCCCACGCAGGGAGACTGAGAAACCCAACAAGGCTTGCTGGTCGATCGCCACACAGACCTCGTACCAACATCGCCTCCCCACAACAAGAGTTCCCCCGTCCCCCTCAACACGAAAACCATGAAGTTCCTAGCCTCTCTCGCCATGGCCATGTTGGCCTTCGCCTCGACCCACGCCGCCGAGTGCTCGCAGGAGCAGCTCGCGGCCGCGAACGGCGGCGACGTGCTCGAGAAGCTCCAGACCGCGTGCGCGTCGTCCATCTCGATCGCGTCGACGGCCTCGACGTCGTCGGACCCGCAGGCCGCCGCCCGCAAGATCTGCGCCGACAAGCCCTGCATGGACACGATCGAGTGGATGATGAACAACCAGCCCGACTGCACGATCCTGGGCGTGGACTTCAAGGCCAAGTACATGAGCCAGTTCTCGACCATCCAGCGGGCGTGCACGACGCTCGGCGTGCCGTTGGCCGGCTCCTCAGCGCCGTCCTCGTCGTCGTCGTCGACTTCGACTCCGGCGCCCACGGCCTCGTCCAGCGCGTCGATGTTCACGGTCGGTGTGTCTGCGGTGGTGGTTGCCGTGGCGGTCGCTGCTCAGCTCTAATAGAGACTACATTTAGATTGTTCACTTCATGACGCCTGCCATCTTCTTCTCCTTTACGTGTTGTATGCACTCTTTTGTAGTGGGACTGGTTTCATGGTTTGTCAGCTCCTTTCACCGACGCAAGATGTCGGAATGGCTCGGAGGCAAGGTGCATCTCGCAGGTGACACCATGGGCTGGACCAAAGAGTGTGTTTTGCTTTCAGCTTGTCTATTTCTACTATACTACGAATCGTTTCTTGACTGCCTACGCATTACACGAGCGTCACAGCCACGGCGATCGTGGCAGCGGCGACGAAACCCACGCCAAGCGGCGCCGACGACGCGGAGGCGGCCGGCGCCTTGGTCGCCGGCGCGGTGGTCGAAGGAGCCGTCGTTGACGGCGCAGTGGTCGTCGAGGGCGCGTCGGTGGTCGAAGCGGGAGCCTCAGTGGTCGACGACGGAGCCGAGGTCGCCGCGGATGTGGTCTCGGTCGAGTTCCCCGTTTCCTTGGCGCACAGGCTCTTGACGTCGGCGAAGTTGGCCTCCTCGTCCTCGTAGTACTTGCTACCGCCCAGCAGGCAGTGCGGACGGTCGTCGAGCTGGCGGCGCCACGCGTCGAAGCAGTCCTTGCCACAGGTCTTCTTCGTCGAGTCGTCCTTGGCCGTGCCGGGCGGGGACATGCACGCCGCCTCCCAGGCCTTGCCGTGCTGGTCCTTGCTGATCTGCATGAGCTCGGCAGACGTACAGTCCGCCACGCCGCCAGCGGCCACGCTCGGCGGGATGGTCGCGACATTCTTCTTCGGCGCCGGCGTCGAGCCGTCCGCCTTGCACTGGGCACGGATGTTCGTCGCGCGAGCCGAGAAGTCCTTGTACAGGTTGACGCCCTTGTTCTCGCAGTCGGGGGTCACGGCGACGACGGCCTCGAGGTTGACGAGGCACTTGATCTGGCCGCACGGCGTGGTCACGGGGACACGCGTGTAGCAGTCGGTGGCCATGTACGCCTTGTACTCGGGCGTCGCGCGCAGCGCCTCCAGCGTCTCGTCGGAGCACTGCGCGGCCTGGGCGGTTGTCGCGAGAGCGGCGGCGGCAGCAAACACTGGGAGGAAGAACTTCATCTTGAGGTGGTGGGGTCGTGGCTTGTTGAGCGCGAATTGTAAAGTGAGACTCTGTGGCGGGCGGCTCGGTCTAGGACGAGAAGGACTGGGTGGGTTTGGTGGTGAACGGGAGAGAGGGAAAGCGTGAACTCAGCGTGCGGACCGCGGCGATGAGTGCACTTTCAGAGCGTGACGATGTTCATCGGTGCCACCCAGTTGAATCAACTGTTGATAGCTGGCACTTCGTTACTCACACGTGGACCTGTTTGCATGTACGGTCCAGATTAGGAGCATTCCCGTGCGTTTTTTCAACGTTCGGTACATAACCGCGCATGCGGTGGAATTGCCTCCACGAAGTGGACCACTTGGGCAGTCTTTGGGTGTGAATCCAGTGGCCGTGGGACCACGCGTAATTTGCTCATTACCAGTTCACTTCATGTCCCCTCTACTCCAGCGTAGCAAACGCGGGACGTCAACATGGATGCATGGCCAGCGCCATGGCGTCCCGAAGATTGTGACGCATGGCTCCAGAGGAAGGCCCCTCGCAGGCATGCGGTGGTGGACCTGGAAGGAGCAGTGTTGGTGCTCCTGGAAGTTGCTGGAGGTTCCAAGAGCACAAACTCTCTTCCTTCCAGGACCAGCTTCCTCTATTGTACGCGTGGAGTACTGTACTGACTGCACGGGCGTCGATGGTACATGCGCAAGATCGCTGCGGCCATTTGAGATCAAAGAGGGTTTGCTGGGTTAAGCTGGCGTTATCATACTATATTGATGCATCTAGAGGTGGAGAAACGCGGCAGCCGCCACAAAAGTCGCGGCGCTCACTGCGCACAACGCGCTCGCGGAGGAACTCGCGGGCGCTGACATGAGTGGCACTGTGGTGGCCTGGTTCTCGGGCGAGGATCGCAGCGCCAGCAGCGTCTCGGAAGAGCACTGTGCGGCGTGAGACTCGGCCAGGCCTCATTGAACCGTGAGCTGTGCGAGAGAGCCAGGTGATGGACGGGGTGTCATTTAGTTACGCTTGGGCCTGTTGTAGTGGGTGCAATTCTCCGCCGTTCCGCTGTCGGAAATCCAGTGCTGGTGGGACCATTCATAATGCGCTCATTACCGTCTCACTTCGTGTCCCGTAGCCTCCAAATCGTGCAGACGGGGCGGCAGCGTCGACCGGACAGCCCGCTTGTCTGATCAAATGATTTGTATCGGACACTCTCGGTGGCAGCGCGTCGTCAATCATTGCTCAACGGGTCGATGATGGAATCACGCTTCTCGAGATCACAATACTGGTGCGGTACATTGGGTTTCCTGTTCTGTGTTCATCTAGAGCTGGAAAAACGTGGTCGCCACAGCGATCGAGACAGCGCTCGTCGCGACCAACGTGGCGGCGGGGGAGCTCGCGGGCGTCGAAGTCGGCGGCGTTGTAGTTCCATTCTTGGGATGCGTCGTAGCACACTGCTCCTCGATTTCGGCGGCGCTACTCGTGGTGATTTGGTAGTCCTTGCGCCCACCCACGAGGCACCGCGGGCGGTTCTCCTCGAGCGCGTGCCACGCGTCGAGACAGGCCTTGCCACAGAGCTTATCGTTGGCCGCGGCCACGCTTACCTCTGGGGGCGAATGGCACTCCACATCGTACGCCTCGTAAGCCTTGCCTCCCATGAAAGCCCGCCACTGCTCATCGGTGCACTCCACCAAGTCGCCAGTGGTCGAGTTGGACGACGACGACGGCGTCGTGGTCGTTAGCTGCGTGTCCTTGGAGGCAGCAGTGGCATTGCCGCGCGGCGGGCTGGTCCAGCCATCCGCTTTGCAGTTCTTGTGCACCGAATCCACGAGCTCTTGCGTTTCCTGTTTCAGCGTCACACCATACGCCGAGCAGTCCGGAAGCATCGGCACGAGCGCCTCGAGCACCGGCAGACACGGGATCTGGCCGCACGGCTTGCCCTCCAGCACGAGCTTGGAGCACTCGAGCGACTTGTACGCCTTGTACTCGGGGCTGCTCTTGAACGCCGTCATAAACGCCTCCGACGTGCAATTGTCCGCGACGGTCGCCGTGGCCGTGGCCAGCAGCGCCGCAGCGGCCGCCAGCGCTTGGATGAATTTCATTCCTGGTTGAAAGTGGTGAAGGGCTCACCGGCGGATGAAATGGGAAGGGAGGCGAGCGCTCGCGGTACTGCGAGTCGCAGTACCGTCGCCTCGTGCAGTGGTCCCTCAGCGGTCCAGGCTGTACCGGTACCGTAATCCAGCGGCTGGCGTCCAATTGATGGCTGTGAGTCACGCTGATGTCTGTCCATTAGCGTACAGTAAGTAATACATGTAGTGAGTGCTTGTGCTGACAAAGCACATGGAGACGATTCGGGAGAGAGCAGCTATGGTCGGAGAATTGTTCTACCGCCATGTGTGCGGACAACACCAGGAGTGGCTTCGCCAGTGTTGGTGTGTCCTCCCGGTCGGGCAAGTCGAGGGTCATGCGCACATCGCCGACAAGTACGAGCCAGGCACGTCGTCTTGAAAGACCGCGCGCTACTGTGCTGTGCTGGCTGGCCCGTGACGGCCAGGATGGCAGGGCGACACCGTCCATCAAGTCGCCGCCAGAGCAGCGGAACGCCCTCAGCTTGAACCAGGATGAGGTGAGCTACAACCAGAGGCTGTGCCGGGCATCCGTTGGGACCGATTCCGCCACCGCCCACACCCAGCCGTGCCGCGAGTCCGGGCTGGGTCCGAGTCGAGCCTCACCCGCGGTCGGACCGTCCGACCGCGGGTGAGGTTCGATGTGATTCGTCGGCATGACTGACGGACGTACAGCCCAGCCAGGCGGTCATTCAGTGTCGAGTCGGCTACACGTTGCCATTTCGCATTTCCTTCGCCCGTGAGTCGCTCGCGGTTTTCGCTCAAGCGCGAAGTTCATCCAAGCGCTGGCGGCCGCTGCGGCGCTGCTGGCCACGGCGACCGTCGCGGACAATTGCACGTCGGAGGCGTTTATGACGGCGTTCAAGAGCAGCCCCGAGTACAAGGCGTACAAGTCGCTCGAGTGCTCCAAGCCCGGGCAGGAGGGCCCGCCGTGCGGCGTGATTCCGTGGCTGTCGATGCTTTAGGCGCCCCGATGCTTCCGGACTGCCCGGCGATGGAGCAAGACACGTCAACGCGCGTACGCCGGTTGTACAGTACGCGCACTGCAAGGCAGCCGGCGCGACTAGTCTGCTGTACCGCAAACCCCAGCAGCGCCGACGCGCCCAAGACCTCCAAGGACACGGCGTCGGCGTTCACGACGCATCCGTCGACGGCTATCACGACCAAGCAAGCGTGCAACACTACGAGAATCTCCCGAGCTACTACGCGCAGCGCAAGGAGCTTTGCGACAAGGCGTTCACCAACGCGGTAGACGTCTCAACGACGCTCGCGAGTGGGTCGACCTCGCCACGCGACTGTGGTGATCAAGCCTGGTCCTCCCTCTGCGCGATTGAAGGCACCGGTGACGGCTGTGCAATACAAGCCGCGTAGCTCCAGTCCGGACCTCAGTCACGGTGGCGCGGTCTACACTGTACAGCCAATAGAGCCAAGCAGTACAGTACCACCAGCACCCCCTTCCAGACTGGAAGTTCCAGTGGGTGCAGTGTGTGGGACCGCGCCTGCGACGTGGACTGTCCATGACCCGCGCTCTCCCATGATGGGAACCATCCCGCATATATTATGCGAGACACGACGAATTAGGGGAGGGACTTGATGAGTGGACTGGACAAGGAGCGCAGTGTACGACACACCCACCCACAGTGGCTTCACTGGATGGCGCCCCACGTCATCGGCGCACCCAATTCTCCAGGGGAGGCCTTACCGTAAAGCTTCTTCAACCCACTACGGTACAATCCCTCCCCCGCATATGTCTATCCAGAGCTCATTTCCCAAAACGCCGTCTTCCTCACACACCAAGGAACTCCGACGCCACCTCTCTCTCCAGCCATGAAATTCGCTGCTGTCCTCTTCGCCCTCGCCGCCGCCGTCGCCTCGACCAACGCCGCGACCTGCACGGAGGCGCAGCTCTCGTCCAGCGGCCTCGAGTCGTCCGCCACGGCCGTGCAGACCGCGTGTGGGCCGCTCATGCAGACTGTCTCGGGTGGCGCGAGCTTCGACCCCAAGGCCTTCTGCGAGAAGAGCGCGTGCCTCAAGTCGCTCGAGGACGCGACCAACGTCATGCCCGACTGCGTGGCGCAGGGCATGAACCTCAAGTCGACTTACTCCTCCTTGATCGACAAGATCCACGACCAGTGCAAGAAGGCCGGCGCGTCCTCGCCGGCGGCGCCGAGCGCGGCGCTGGGTGCGCCGGCGGCGGCGCTCGCGGCCACGGCGGCGATCGCCGTCTTCGCGCAGCTGTAGCGTGCTGAGACCTTGGCAAACGCGTGACACCTCCTCACGTAACTATCCATCACTGAACATACAAGCAATATTGGAAACTCAATTCACGCATGTATATGTACGTTGAACACGCCCATGTCTTACATGAGCGCGGCCGAGAGCGCGGCGACCACGACGCACGAGATAACCGAGACGACCACGTTCGAGCCGCCGGACTTGGTCGGCGCCGGCGTCTTGGCCGTCTTGTTGCTCGACGAGTTGGTAGACTCGGACGCCTCTTTCGGCGCCACGATCGACGTGTCTTCTTCGGCGTCACCAGCACTTCCCGAGCCAGCGACGCCCGCTTCCTCCGAGTCGGGCTCTTCCTCGCCCGCAGGCTTCACCGTCGCCGTGTCGTTGCTCGTCGTCGCAACCACAGTCTCTTGCATCGTCGGCGCTGGCGTCGTCGTGTTCGTCGCTGTCGCGGTCTCCGTGGGTTTCTGCGTCACTTCGCGCGTAGGCGACGGCTCGCCGGCGGCCCCTGGGCGCGTAGCTCCCGGGGGCGGTGATCCGTTCGCTCCTCCATTGGGAGGAGGTAGACCTCCACCAGATCCTCCACCAGGAGCCCCACCAGGGCCCCCACCAGCACCCGGCGGAGGGCGACCATCCGCCCCAGGAGGTGGCAAACCGCCCGGTCCGGGAGGCGGCAGTCCGCCAGCTCCAGGCGGAGGCAGCCCACCGGCCCCCGGCGGCGGCGGCGGCGGGCGTCCACCCGCAGCGCACGAGCCCAGCAGCGCGCTCGTGCCAGCGCTGATCGACACGCCGTTCATGGTGCAGTCGGGGAGCCCGGCGACGACGCCCTTGATCGCCGAGACGCACGCCGGGCTTTTGCAAAAGTCGAGGTTCGATAGCGACACCGGCTTACTCGGGTCCTTGATGAGCGCGGCGCACGCCGACACCACGGACGTGTCCTGTTGCGCCACCGCGACCTGCGTGAGCTCCGTCGGCGTGCAGTCCGCGGCGCTCACGACGGTGGAGGCAACGGCGCTCAGCAGCGCGAGCACGAGCGGGAGAGAGAGCGGCGCCTTCATGCTTCTGCTGCGTGCGGTTGTCTTGGCTCCCGAGCACAGAGGAGATTGGAGAATAAGGACGAGGGGCCAGCTCGCGCAGGTCCGATGTTGCCATGGCGCATGAGACTCACATTGGGAGGTGCCAGCGCGACATGGTCGAGGAGTCGCCTGGGTGCGAACGTGGCGCGAACGTTCAGCGAAGCGCTGGCTTCAACTCGCCCGCGGGATCGAAAGAAGATGATCTCTTCGCGTTCTGTTCAAAACAGGGAATATATTCTATTGTCTCTACTGCTCTACCAAGATGACTTTATACCTTGGTTTGTAAATCAGGCTCGACGAATTCGTTGAACCAGCTAGCCAAATGTCATCAAGCATCTGATGAGCTCCATCCAGGGCTCCTAGCCGCGTCCAGACAAAGCCAGGAGCTGTGGCAGAAGACCAGGAAGCCCCTCCATGGACGCTCCGTCTACTCGCATCACACACATATCCTCGCTCGCGCGAGGCACAATGGAACAGATCGCTCCACCACATTTGGCGCTCCACACAAAAACAGTTTTTTACAGCACGATCGCGGCCACAAGCGACGCCAGCGCGGCGGTCGCAGCCACGAACCCTGTCGGCATCGTGGTCGCGCTGGCGCTGACGGCGGCCGCCGGTGGCTTGGACGCCGTCGCCGACTTGTTGGTCGGCAGCGTCTTGGTGCTGGCGTTCGAGCTCGCGCTCGCGTCGGCGGTCTCCTCAATGGTCGTGGAGCCGTCGCTCTCGGCGCTGCCGCCGATGGCCTTGCCCGTGGTGGCGTCGTCTTCCTCCGCCTCCGCCGAGGACGAGGACGCGTTGGTCTCGCCGGCCTTGAGGTCCGTGTCGCGGATGGTCGGGAACAGCGCCGTCGGGGGCTTGGTGGTCTTGGGGGCCTTGCTCGCGCCGTCCTCGTCGTCGTCCTTGCCGTCGTCCTTGTCGCCCTTGGGGGTCTTGCTGGGCTTGGGCGTCTTAGTCGCGTCCGGCGTCTTGCTGGGCTTGGGCGTCTTGCTGCTCGGCTCGGGCGTGGTCTCCCCACCACCGCCACCAGTGCCCGGGTTCACGGTCCCGGCGTTTTTGTCGCCGCCACCGGCGGACGCGCCGTCGCCGTCGTCGTCGCCGTCGCCGCCGTCGCCGCAGGCCTCGAGCATCTTCTTGGTCGAAGTGCGCACTTTCACGCCGTTGAGCTTGCACTTGGGCAGCGCCTTGCGCAACTTCTTGATGGCCTTGACGCACTTGGCGTTCGCGCAGAACGCCGTGTTGGACAGGTCGTTCGCGTCCATCTCCGGACACGCGGCCGCGATCGTGGCCTGCGGCGCCACACTCTGCACGGTCGCGGCCTCCTCGGGCGTGCACTCCTCGAGCGCCGCGGCGCGCGTCGCCAGCGTCGCCACGGCCACAGCCGCGGCCAGTGCGTACGTGGTGAGCCGCATGAGTAGGGTTGAGAGCTAGGGCTCCTTTTAGATGCGCGTTTCCAGCGAAATGAACGAGCAGGTCGATCGCTCCCAGGCAGCGCTGTCGCCGGACGACGACGCGCGCTGAACTCACGCGCTGTGATCAATGGAAGCGCGAAGTGTTGGCCACTAACGGACTCATTCGGGTCAGCGCCATCCGGAGCCAAAAGTGGCCCAACTCATTTCGCCTGCATCCACCAGGAGTCGCACAAAAAGGTATAGAAAGCATCGATATGCTTCTAACACGTCAAAAGAGATGCCAAGACGATACGAAATGTTATGGCGACCATGACGTGTTTTGGTAAATGAGTGGGAGAGGGGCGGACGCGCCAGCTGGTGAGCTGCTCGCGTTCGAGTACTGTAGCTCACTCTGGCGCAAGCCGGTTCGCGCGGTTGGCCCATCGTCCGTGTCTGGTCACCGCCGAGAAGCCTTAGAAAAAGTTCATGTAGGTCTGGTAATGCAGGAACTGTGAAGACATCTCCACGCTGCTGCTGCCCTAGAATGTCATGGACGGCGCAATATGCCGTGAGGTAGACAACAAGTCACGTTGAATTGATGGTTTATAAACTATGCACTCATGCGAGCGCCGCCCAGACCGCGCCGGACACCACTGCTACCATTGTGGTGGCGATGGCGGCGCCGTCGTATCGTGCCGCGCTCCCCGACGATTTGGACGTCGAGATCGTCGGCGACGTGACGTTCGGCGCTGGGGTCGGTGCCGGCGTAACAGTGGTCGGTGCGGGCGCCGGACCGATGGGCTTCCCGACCTCACTGTCGACGCTGCCGTCTGTGGCGCCGATCACCTTGCCGATCTCCTGCGGCGTCGTGGGTGTGGGGCTTGCGGTCGAGGAGACCTTGGGGGTCTTGGACGGCTTGGGCGTCTTGGAGCTCGCGGGTGTCGCGGACGCGTCGCTGCTCGTGGATGCCGACGCGTCCTTGTCGTCGTCGTCGTCCTTGTCGTCGTCACCGCTCGCACCGCCGTTGAGCTTCTCGCAGGCCTTGAGCAGCTTGATCGGGCCCTTGCGGACGTTCACGCCGTCGTAGGAGCACTTGGGGAGCGCCTTCTTGGTCTTCTTGATGGCCTTGACGCACGCGTCATTTGCGCAGAACGCCGTGTTCTTGTAGTCCGGGTTGCCGTTGACGTACGCGATCTCCGGGCACGACGCCTGGATGAGCTTGGCGTCGATCGCCGCCTGCGCAGCCTGGAGCTGCTCGCCCGTGCACGGCGGCTTCAATTCCGCAAGCACCGCCGCGGGCGCGCACACCAATGCCAGCGCCAGCGCCGCGGCCGTCAGTACGCTGGTCGTCTTTGCCATCTTACTTCTGGTGGTGGATGTGTTCGGCTCGTCGCGTGGGGATCCAGGAAATGCAGAGCTGCGCTGGTTGGCAAGGTTTCGAGCAAGGTGTTGGTTCACTGCCGTCAAGGAGTCAGTCCATCGAGAGCATTGCTTTTTGTCGAATCAGGTGATATGCAACAATATGGACCAAAACAAGGTACTCTAGTGGTCACAACATGTCAGTCATTTGATTCTAGTTTTGCCTTGTTTTAGAAATATGTGGATCAGAAAGGGGCGGACCACTCTCTGGCGATCGCACCGAAGCGATCGGCTGCAACTCACTCCTGGTGAACACACCAGGTGGCCCAGCCGAACGCCCCGGCCGCACGCCACCACCTCGCTGGTCAACTGTCTTGATTGGCTTGAAGTTGGCCGGACCATCGCGCCGGCGGCGAGCAAGCCTTGGAGCACCTCCTGAGGGTCACTGCAACAGCACAGTTCGGAGCTCCTTGTGAGTGCGCTCAAATCCCTGTGACGTGTGCCAAATGGCTACACGCGTTGCCTCCCCCTAAGGTATCACTGTGTGCTCGCAGCGATGCGGGAGCCCAGGCAGGTGGCGCACGACACCAACGTCAGGCGCGACTCGCACGCAACTGAAGCTGAGAACCGGAGCCTAACAATACGCCATCGGTGGAGTTGAAGTGGGTTGCTTCTTTTCTTGGCGACAACGTTTTTGTTTGGCACTGGACCCACACACCGACGAAGACGTCTCGCCATACTTCCAGCCGCACGCCGTCACGAACGCTCAGGGTCTTGGCGTCGTCCGCCCATGCGCATCCAGCCGACGCCGTTGCCGCCCCCACCGAGCGATGCGGGCGGCCCCGGCGCGCACACGCTCCGCGCGGCGGCGATGCCCGCCGGGGAGCCCATCGCGCCCTTCGTGAACCCTCACCGCGCCAGCTCGATCGAGTACATCGACGAAGTGGTTTTGCTCAGTCCGTTCGTGCGCCGCGTGCTCTGGAGCGTGGTGCTGGTGCTCATCGTCTCGAACGCGCTCGTGCTCGCGGTCTTCGCGCACGTGTACGCGCACAACAGCGAGTACGATTCGCTGCTCTGGGTGCTGCGCAACTACTTTCTCTTCTCCGACTCGATCCGCTTCCTCCACCGGTTCAGCATGGGCATCGCGGTCGGCTACGGACTGTTCAGCGCCGTGTTCTGCGGCATTGCAATCCGCATGGTCGCCAAGGCACTCGCTGACAGAAAGTTCTTCGTGGGCACGCGCCTCATGGCGTTCACCAAGTCGACGAGGCGATTCAGCGGCGCCTCGCGCTTCAGCGTCGCGCGGTCCATCACGAGTACAATCAAGCGTTCGAAGGCGCGTCTCCCCGAGCGTGTCAAGCGCTTCATCTCCCGCGCGCGGCGCGCGATCGGGGTCCGTGGGCCGTACTTTGAGCTGCGCGTGCTCATCGAAGAGTGGGTCGAGCTCGGCACGCAGTCCGCGGCGGCCTACTCGGCGAGCTACAGCATCAGCAACACGCCGCTCAACCTCACGTACGCGCTCGTGATCTTCGTCAACAGCGTCTCGACCATGTTCTTCTGGCGCGTGTTCCCCAAGAGTCTGATCAAGCAACGGCTCGCGTGCGTCATCACCGACTTGGTGCTCGACTTTTTGTGGGGCACACTGCTACCCATCTGGATGTACGTGCCCATCGTCGTGCGCTACATGCACCGCAGCACGATCCTGGACGACCCGACCAGCATCTCGGGCTTTACACGCGCCGTGCAGCGCATTTTGATCCTAGGATGGAAGTCGTACACCCTGAGCTTGATCCCGTTCCTGGGCTCGCTCATCAAGCTCGTCGACTTGCAGTACATCTTGCGAGACCTTCGGCCACGGCCGCGTCGCACGATCGACGGACGTCTCGAGACGCGCGCGCAGGTCCATGTCGGACGGTGCCGGCAGGGCCAATTACCACGGCTGGCGCACGCGCTCATGCCGTTGTACGGCATCGGCGTATTGTGCACGTCGCTCGCCGCCCATGAGGTGTTCCGCGCCACGCCCAAGCAGGACGACATCGACTGCGGGTACCGCGTCCACCCGTGGTTCGCCTCGCAGGAGGCGTGTCTCCAGCGAAAGCTCAACTGCTCGACGCTCGGGCTCTCCGGAAGCGCCGGCCAGTTCTCAAGCAGGATGGAGCTCTTTGACAAATCCTCGCTGTCGGAAATCTTCTTCATCGACTGTCCCGAACTCGAGATGCCGAGCGAGATCCACGGCTTCGAGTGGCTCATGTCGATCGTGATCGTCAACTCGACGGTGCGTTCCTGGAACGAGTCCGCGGCGCTGACCGACGCGTACTTTGGCGACCTTCGCAACGTACAGCTCTACGGCGTGGACCTGGAGTGTGAACCAGTGGGGTTCACTGGCACCAGAACGACCCAAGTCGCGACGGCGCTCGAGTGGATCCACTTGGAGGATATGCACCACGCCACGAGGCTCTTGGCTGGCGTTGGCGACCACTGGCACCGGCTTCAGGCGTTCGGCTGTATCAACTGCGGCTTGACAGAGTTCCCGGAGCTCATCAAGGAAATGCGCGTGCTCGAGATCCTGTCGCTACGGAAAAACGACATTGCTTTGATCCCCGACGACTGGCTCACGCGACGGCCGCTGCGGCTCCAGATGCTCTGGCTGAACGGCAACGCGCGGCTCACGGAGCTTCCTGACTCGCTGTGGCGCCAGGCGGAGACTTGCGGAGTCTTCTCGGTGGTGCGCACGAATTTGTCGCGAGTTCCCGCGTGGCTCGTGGACGTGGCGTTCCCCGGCTTCCAGGTGTCCGCCACCCAAACGCCCTTGTGCGACCGCGTGGACGCGTTACCGCACAGTATCCAGTCGCTGGTGTC
The DNA here is from genome assembly GCA_023336295.1 of Pythium folliculosum. Classification (NCBI taxonomy): domain Eukaryota; phylum Oomycota; class Peronosporomycetes; order Pythiales; family Pythiaceae; genus Pythium; species Pythium folliculosum. The sequence goes on along the minus strand of JAADWV010000632.1, from coordinate 1,538 downwards.
GTGTGGATAAACCTGCTTCCGTCGGCCAAGCAAGTCGCGAGTTGCTCTTTGTGGCGCGTTCAATCCTTTCGTATTGAGTTTTCGTTAGTCTGGCTATTGAATGGGGATCCCTTCGTATCTCTCTGTCCTCGTTGCTCTCAAGCCTCCTTCAGAAAACACTCTCGCACGATGTGATGGCTTGCGCCCGTGTTGGCAAGACCACACCGCCGTCGCAAATCGGTGTACCGACGACTGTGGCCTTGAAGCCCGGGAACGCGACGTCGGCGACCCAGTCGGGCACGACAGAGAGGTTTGTAAACGCCACTGAGAAGATACCGGCGGTGGCGGCCTGGCGCCACAGCGGGTCGGGCAGCTTGGTGAGCCGAAGATTCCCGTCTAGCCAAAACATTTGCAGTCGTAGGTTCGTACCATCGAGCCAGTCGTTTGGAACGGACGTGAGGTCGTTGAGCGCGAGCGAGAAGACCTCAAGCCGCGTGAAGGCGTACATGAGCTCGGGAAACGCGGTCAGCCCGCAGCCTTGGCAGACGAACGCCTGGAGGTTGTGCCAGTGGTCCCCGACAAGCGACAGGTTACGGTCGCCGTCGACATTTTCTAGCTGGACCCACTCGAGCGTGTGCGTGACGTGACCCGTGAGCCCCACGGGGTCTTCACCGAACTGCACGTCGTACATGTGGACGTTGCGCAGATCAACGAAGAACGCGTCGCTGCGCTCCCCGCTCTCCCGCCACGACACAATGGTTGAGTTGGACACGACGATCGACATGAGGTACTTGAACTGGCGGATGCTGCTCGTAATCTCCAGCGCCGGACAATCGAGAAAGTACAGCTCGGCCAGCGAGTTGCTGTCGAAGCCGTCCAGAATAGCGTCCAGCTCGGCGGCGTGCCCACCGGAGGATATTTAATATCTGTAGTTCAAACGCTGAGAGACCTGTTGTCCGTGTGAAGCGCTGAAAACCTGTAGACCATGCTTAGAACCTGTCACTTCAGAAATCCAGGATCGGACAACAGGTATCCAGGCTGAAAATCTGTTGCTCGGTCGCACTCCCAAAAATATCCATGCTGGGATGCTGTAGTGACCGAGTTGTCCTGTAGCAGCAGTACAGGGCCGAATATTCCAAAACCATAAATATCTAAGTACAGTCGATGGATTTTTGATTTATTTCAGTTAGTTGAAGTTGAAGTGAGCCACAATCATGGGCGTTGAGACTCGTGCATTGCCCAAGGCGAGAAAGCTGGTTCTCCAAGAGGCTGGAGAATTATTGCTAGCTGAGCACCCACTCGTCGGTCCCTCGTGGGTGTGTGGTGGCTCGGAGCGAGCGTACTTCGTAGTGGGAGTGCAGTAACCTAAGATGAGCATCTTCATGGCACTCGAACGTGCGCGAGTACAGCTTATCGAGGTCCACCCTCAGGCAGAGACCCTTTGATACGTGTACGAGTGTGTCCTGCATCTCTATCATAAAGCTCCACGCCACTGGGACAAGCCATGTGCCACGGGGCGGCTGTACACACCAGATTTTCCACGGGAAATGCACCGCGGT
>JAADWV010000631.1:0-18893 GCA_023336295.1 Pythium folliculosum | reverse complement strand
GCGGGATGCGGTTGTAGCCACGACGACGCTGGTACACCACCGCAGCCGCAGCCGCAACACCCACCACAGCCACACCACCAATACCGTACACAAGGTAGCTCGTCGACGAACCCTCACCGTCAGCACCAGTCGTCGCAGCCAGCACGCTCACGTCGTCCAGGCAGCGCGTCGACGCCACCTTCTTGAACCACTTTGCCGCAGGACGAGGGATACGCGCCAGATCCGTCGGCTTCGGCTCGTAAAAGTCCGGCGAACCCGTCTGCTCCGTGAAGTTGACGTAGTACAAACCAAAGCGAGGCGTGTAGGATCCCCACTCGTAGTTGTCGAGGAACGACCAGGCCGTGTAGCCGATGATGGGGAGCTTCTCGTCGTGGACTGCGATGTACACCTGCTCGACGAATTTCTGGTAGTAGTTGAGTTGATCCGTGTTCATGTCGACGTCGTCGTTGCCGCACCAACCGTTCTCCGTCAACAAGATTTCGGCCGAAGGATCCTTCTCGTGCACCCACTTCATGTAGGCGAGGTAGCCAGGCGGGTACCCCGTGAACATGGTGCAGTGATCATTGCCGTACTTGTCCACCTTACCCTGCATCGTGCCCGGGACGAGCTGCGACTGATCGATGGCTTTATCCTTCAGCCAGCCAGCAACGAGTGTGTCGCACGGCGTCTTCGACGTTGGCGAGTCGCAGTCCGTGACCGCGTTCGAGAAGTAGTGGTTCAGCATGAACAGATCGTACGAGCCTTTCAGAAGCTTCGACTCTTCTTCGGTGAACTTGGGAAGGCGATCACCAACACCCTCACGCATCACCGCCGGGTAATCACCCGTGACGATTGGCATGAGGAACCAACCCATGTCGAACATCATGCCGCGTTCAGCAGCCTCGACGTCCTTGGGGTTCGTCTCATCGAGCGGGTAGAAGTAGGGCGATACGAGCACGATGCCGATCCGAGCCTTGTCGTTGACGACCTTCTCCTTCTTGAGCTCACGGAACTTGGCCACCGACTTGGCGTGCGAAACGAGCATGTTGGTGGAGGCGATGTAGACCTCCGTGTCGGATCCAACGCGCCCGGGCGCAACCAAGTCCGTGGAGTAACCATAGCCAACCTGAGACGTTGGCTCGTTGAACGTCGTCCAGAGGTTGATCTTGTGGCCGTACTCCTTGAAGACGAGCTCCGAGAACTCGACAAAGTGGCCCTGGATCTCCGAGTTCAGCCAACCGGGTGGGGAGAGTTCAGTCTCGAGTACCAACGGCAGGTCCCAGTGGTACAGCGTCAAAATGGGCTCGATTTTGTTCGCGTGGAGCTCGTCAATCAGAGAATGGTAGAACGCGATACCCTCCGGGTTCACCTTCATACGTCGCGTCGCACTGTCCCAGCTCATCACACGCGACCACGAGATGGAGAACCGGAATGACTGGAGACCCGTCTCTACCATCAGCTTGACGTCGTCCTTGTACCGGTGGTAGAAGTCGTCGGCGACGTTGGCACATGCCAGCCCGGGATGCTTGCGGCAGTAGTCGTCCCAGATGGAGGGCGTGCGGCCGCCTTCCTTGGCGGCGCCCTCAACTTGGTACGCGGCCGTGGCCGAGCCGAACATGAACTTGTCGGGGAAGCAGCGCGCGCCCGTGGTCTCAGCTGAGACCGTGGACGAGAAGAGTGCTGTGGCGGCGAGCGCGGCGGCGGCGAGGCAGGCGGAGAGACGCATGGTCCGCCAGTGCTGGTCACTGAGCTGGTAGAGCGCAGATTGCGAACTGATAGGCATGTCCTTGGTGGTGCCAGGAACACGCGACGAGCTGACTGAGAAAGAGGCGTAAGCGCTGGTGAAGTTCAACGTGGTGTTTATGGAGAGACGAAGTGCGGACACCTGATCACTTTGAAGTACTGTCGAGACCAATCACACGTATTAGTATCTTGCTGTTGATACCCGCAACTTGGGTGGTTCACACTCAGTTTCCCGAGTACTTGTTTAGGGAGTCGTCACTTTAAGGATGAGCATTCGCAAAAATACAAAATTAGTTCATTGGTCTCCACAGCACTCCACGTCTTGCACGCCCGGCGTGCAAGATGTGGTTTATCAGTAGAGGAATCTTCGGCGTCGCCGAAGATTCCTCTACTGATAAAACAACTTGGTATGTAGCCATCACATGACTCTGGAGTCGCGGCAGCTCGTTGTAAGCCTGCCATCCACCCGATCCAACACCGCTAGCCAAGATAAAACACGACAACTCGGCAACTTGAATGCGAAAGGTTTGATCATACATCATGTTCAGATCGGACCACTACTGGAACGCCCTAACGTCGGGCTCAGCGGGGGGTCCTCAACACATGCACAAACGCGCTACGGTGGCGAGAGTTCTTACACGCGGGCGCTGCTCGAGTGCTGGTCGTCGCAGTTCTCAGCGACGATACGGGTCACGATAGTGTCGCTGGTGACGTTGACCGCCGTGATGAAGCGGTCCGTGAACCAGTCTGTCGCCACAATGAACGCGAACGTCGGCGGTAAAGGTTGACCAGAAACACGCTCTGCCAGATCGTCATCGTCATCACGATACCCGCCGCAGGCACCGGCGCCGAGCCGATCGCGCCCAACGTCGACACCAACACGATCAAAAGTACCTCGACGCCGCCCACGAGGTCGCCCAGGTCCTCGGCCTCGGCCATGATCACCATCGCGATTGGGTAGCTAATGACCGAGCCGTCCATGTTGATGGTCGCGCCGAGCGAGAGTATGAAGCGGCAGACGGTCTCGGAGACTTCCTTGGTCTTCTCGACACATTCCATGGTGATGGAGAGCGTGGCCATGGAGGAGGCGCAGGAGAGCGCGAAGATCTGAGCCTTGGCAATCTTGCGGAGCCATGTGTATGGGCTCTTGCGAATGAGGCCCCAGAAGATGACCGGGTACACAGCGTAGCAGTGGAGAGCAAGGGCGACAAGTTTGCAGAGCACGAGCACACCAACGTCCTTGACGAGGTATGTGAGGTCGTCTTGGCCGGCGATCGAGGCGGCGAGCAGCGACACGATCGCGAACGGCGTGAGCGTGGTGATCCACTTGATCAAGTGACATGAAGATGTGGTTCACCTCGCGGAAAACGTCGCCGACGATTTTCATGTCGCGTGGGAGGATGGCCACGGCGGCACTGAACGGCAGCGCGAACATGATCATCGAGACCAGCGAGCCGTCTGCTAACGCCGTCGTGATGTTGCCCGGCACTATCTCCTTTAGCTGAGCCTGGAGGGACTCGGAGAGCGTGAGCTTCGTGAAGCCCGCATCGGCTTTGCCAAACACGCTGTTGATGTCAGTCACGATGAACTTGGAGACGGGCGAGAACTTGGAGGTGGCGTTGTACGTGGCGTCGTACACGCACGCCACGGTGCCGTTGGCGAAGTTCGACAGGAAGTACCCGGGCTCGACGCACTGCATCGCGAACTCGGCAATCGACCACTCGTCCATCTTGTCCTTGTTACTCAAGAGCGGGCGCACGGTGAGTACGGCGATGAGCCCCTCAACACTCGCCATCAGCGTCGTGATCATATAGAGCCAAAATGTGCGGCCTCCGATCTTGCCGACCTTGCCCTCGGCGATCATATCGGCCATGTCGACCACGAGACTGGAGAATACGAGAGGAAGAACGCAGCACTTGATTACAGGGGTGAATGGGTCACCGGGGACGCCGATCCATGAGACGACTTCCTTCGATGGCGCGGCGCGTAGGACGAAGTAGCCGAAGAGGATATCGAGCACCGCGCCAAGAAGAATGCCAGGCACACCCAGGAGGTGTTCCATAAGCTTGGACTTCCAGCTCGCGTCAACGTGCTCTTTGTCGACCTCGGGCTCTTTCGGCGTCACGATGATGTCGTACTTGGGCGACGCGGGTGGCATGGTGGTGGACTAGGTGGCGAGCAGGGCGAGGGGATGGCGAGTGGCGTGTCGACCGTGGAAGGCGACTTGAGGAATGATGAGGAACGAATCGCAGTGTGCGCGCGAGCCCCTACGGCAGAAGACCTCCTTGCAGAAGCCTCGCGGTCATGCTCCACCCCCTTTTACGATCAGTGGCATCTGGGACATTTCCTCACGCTCAGAAGTCCAGCAGCGCGGGGAAGCCGAGCATTCGCTTGAGCGCGCATTGCATTGCAACCCAGATGCTCAGTCGCCATTGTTAGATGGACTGCTGCTACCGGAGGACGCGGGAACTTCATCGGCACAGGTGTGTACTGTTCTGCAGCATAAGGGGAGGAGCATCACAATTGAAGTGGCGGCTTTACTCGATGTCCCACATAAATCGCTTGGAGAGGATCTCACTTTCGATTGGTTAATCTAGCTGTCGACTTTGGCATAGCCAGGCGCGATTGTTGTGCCCTCTACACGTGCGAGGTGCATTCGAGTTCCTCACATCCCGTTTCCGATTGTCAAGCGCGCACAAATCGCGTCTGCATAAAGCTATTTGACCCCCGTATGGTGGTTGTTCGATTGATTGCGGTCTCAGAAGAACTGTACTGTTTTAGAGTGTGAGCAAATTCCGTATTGAACTGGGGGCTCGGCAGCACACACGCAACGCCGACATTGTCAAATCTGACCGCTCCGGACACGAAGAGATACAAGGCACCTACTAAGTAGTCAGTTTCAAAGACGAGCGTGCAGGCGAATGCCGAAGGTCGATTGGCCTTCGCCGCGGCTAATGGAGCTCTACTCGGGAACTCGCGCCGCTGGCAACTCTGTTTGCATCGGTGGACCGTATATAAACTGCTGTACCGAGGACCACACATATATCTGATGACAGGAACAACATGCATGGGTCAAAATCGTATGGATTCATCCGTTTGCTTTCGTTTATCCAGTCGTATTCTCGGAGAACGCGTCCTCGCGCACCCGTGTCTGCCCCCACGCGTGAACAGATCAGTAGAGGCTCAAAAAGTCAGCCGCGCCCATGACGATCTGCGCTACCTCCTCGACGTGGGCCTGGATGGTTGTCGCATTGTCCTTGAACGCAATACCATCGCCGATGCCAGGGAAAGCGGCTCCCTGGTATCCTTCAAAGAAGCCCGGACCGAAAATCACGTGGCGGTACCAGGGACGGTGCTGGAGGCCCTTCTCCGAGATGAACTGGCGCTCCAGACGCACAAGCTTACCGTTCAGCGCCCGCGCGTCCGAGTTGGAAGCCTCTCCAGCAGCATACTTTGACGTGAACGCCTCGGTCACTCCCTTGAAAGTAGTGGACTGGGCGATGAAATGGTCGATCGCCTGGCGCAGCTGCGAGTACTCAATGTCCAGCTTCAGCGCCTTGGTCTGCTCCTCCAGGTTCGACAGGTCCTTGTGCATCGCGATGCCGTACGTCGAGAAGTCGAACGGAAGCACGGGCAGCGTCGCCAAGCGCAGCGTCAAGAGGCCCCACCACTGCGCCGTGGTCGCCTGCGCAGTGTAATGCGGGTCCGCTGCGGTCTCGAGGTACATCGGGCTGTCCATGGTGCTGTGGTACGTTCCATAAGACGCGGCCTCGGCGAACGAAAACATCAAGTTCGCGGAAATGATGCCCAAATGTTGGTAGAATGCCGTGAAGTCCGTGCCCGACCCTAGGAACGAGATCAAGTGCTCCGGAGCAAGCGTCATCTTCTCAATCTCCGGGTTCGTGGCGCGAGCTGCCGTCGACTGTGCAACCCACTGCTCGTACAGTGTCTCCTCGGTCTCATTGCCGTAGAACTTGTTGGCTGGCACGTCCTTGGCGGTCTCGTACAGGAACTGGGCGATCGACGGCGTGCCGCCCGCAGAGATCGCCGGCCCGAACGTGAGATCCACGTTGATGTACGCAACGGCTTCCTTCAGCAGCAGCTCCTTGTGGTCTTCAGCGTACTCAGTGCTGCCAAGCAATCCGGCTTCCTCGCCGTCCCACGATGCGAGCTTGATCGTACGGCGTGGACGCCATCCAGTCTTGAGCAACTCACCAAAGCTACGAGCAATTTCCAGCATCGTAGACGATCCGCTCGAAGGGTCCACGGCGCCACATACCCAGGCGTCGCGGTGGTTTCCGATGATCACGACTTGATCCGGTTCCTCCGAGCCTTCGATCGTACCAATGACGTCCCAAATCGTACCGATCTTGTTGTCGAGGTCGAGATCCAAGTTCACTTCCGTAACGGCATCGTCGCCAATGCGGTAGCCGTCCGGAAGAGATAGACCGCCTTGCCACGACGCCGGAGCCTTCTTTCCACCGAGCGACTTGAGGATATGGGACGCCTGGCCGTAGCTGAGCACAGTCGCCGGGGTGTGCAGCAGACACGTCGCCTCCTCCATCGAGATGTACGGCGCGTTCTTCACTGACGCGAAGCCGGGTGTGAGCGGATCGCCCGCGTACAGTGACAGAATCTGCGCCGAACCACGTTGGAACGAGTTCTCTGGGCGCCACGGGCCGTGCGGGTACGTCGCACCGACGCCAAAGCCGTCGTCCTGCGGGTCCGAGTACAGCAGCGTGCCGATCATGCCGTACTGTTCGGCGAGGTACACCTTGAGCCCGCGCATGTTGACGCCGTACCGCACGAGCGCGATCTTGCCCTTGAGCTCCACGCCCTGCGCGAGCAGCCAGTCAAAGTCGGCCTGGCGACCAAAGTGCGCGTACACAACCGGCGCCGTGATGTTGCCCGAACCCACGTACGCCAAATACGGCGGCAGCGCGTCCTCGCTGGTCGTGCAAATGTCGCCTTCGACGACGTCCTCGGTCAGGTTGAGCTCGCGCGCCGCGCCGGGCGGCGACGTGATCGCCACGCGCGGCATGCGCGACGGCTTGGACAGCAGCGGGTAGTACTCCTTGATCTCGGCCTGGAGCCCAAACTGCTCGAACATCTCCTTGGTGTACACGGCGGTGTTGTAGTCCTGCGGCGAGCCCACGACGTGCGGCTTGCTCGCGTACGCATGGAGAAACTCCTTGAGCTTCGCGCGGTCGATGCCGTCTACAAACAGCTTTTCAACATCGCGCTCCTGCGCGGCCTGCGCCTGCGCGTGGGTGTTCTTGTGCAGCGCGACTGTCGTCGACACAGAGGCGGCACGGTCGAAGCACGACGAGCCCGAGAACACCAATGCGCCCGCGCCGAGCGCCAGCACGGCCGCGACGCCGGCGACGCGCTGCCACGAGCGCGCACGCGGCCCGGGCGCCGGACGAACGTGCTGCTGCTTCTTGTGGAACGTGCCGTACGCGTCGGTGGAGGCGGCCTTCATGGCGGTCGAAGCGAGCGGAGCAGGCGGAGAAAGTGAGTGAGCGGCCACGACGCGCACAGGCGGCGGCCGCGGCCGGGATCATGGAGGAAAAGGGGCGGCGGCGGCGCCGTCCTTCCCATCATCCGGGGGTTGAACATCAACGGATTGGTGTTCATGCGGCGGCGACTTCGGGTTGTGCGGCAACATTCGAGGTGAAAGCTTTCCGCAGGTTATGTTTCCGTTTTATTGCATTTCCGGTAAGTTACATCAGGTCTTTTAGTTTTGTTTGCGTTGACACTATGCTATATAACGGACAACCATCACTCTGTCACGTTGAAGAGCTCATCTGAGTCAGCCACGGTGGCTGGGCTCTGGGCGAGCGCAGTTGCTGTGGTCACAGTCCAGCCGAGAGGCCGGCGCGAAAACAAGACAGATCAATGATGAAAGCTTCAAGGTGGTTCTCAGAACTGAGCTTAGATTTTGAAAACACAAGGGCTCTGCAGCTTACCAAGCGACTTCCTTGCCCGCGTAATCGAGGAACTTGCCGCTGTGCTGCAGCGTGGCGCCCGAGATGAGCTTCTCGACAGTCGCAGCCGCCGCGGCAGGCTGCACTTGGCCCTTGCCCGAGGTCATGTCGGTCGCGAGGATGCCCGGGTGGAAGCTCAGCGAGACGATCTTGTCCTTCTTCAGGTCGCGCGCGAGCTTGGCGTGGAACATGTTGAGCGCGACCTTCGACGCGCTGTACCCGTACAACCCGGGGAACGCAGAGCCCGTGGCGATGCTCGCGACAATGCCCGAGATGTTGGCGACCGTCGCCTGGCCGCTTACCGCGGCTGCGGCCTTGAGGTGCGGGTGCAGCGCGCGCGTCACGAGGAACGGACCGACAGCGTTGACTTCGTACTGCTTCATGAGGTCGGCCTTGGTCACGCGCGACAGCGAGTCGCGCACGGCGATGCCGGCGTTGTTGATCAACAGGTCGATGCGCTCGCCCTGGAGCTCCTCCGCGGCGCGCAGAATGGACGCCTCGTCGCTCGTGTCGAGCTGGATGATGTCGTCCGGACCGGCGGCGCGGAGCTGTAAAGAACGCACAACAACGTTTACTATCAGATTCAGGAAGGACTGTGGGGCTCGTGAGGATACGGACCTGGTCGGCCGTCTCAAGGCTGCGCGCACCACCGATGACCTTCCAGCCGAGCTGCTTGTAGTGCTGCACGAACGCGAGCCCGAAGCCGCGCGTGCTGCCCGTGACGAGCACTGTCTTGGCCGCCATTTTGTAGTTGAGTCGTGAGTGTGGGGAGATGGAAGATTGGAATTGTGGTCTCCGCGCGTTGGATCTCAAGCGGTAGAGGAACCGAAGCGTCGGATCGGCAGGCGCGTGGCTCAGCCGCCCATCAGGCGAGACCGTGAGGGCGCTGAACGATCGCCTGCATTCCGCGGTGATCATCCGTCGACGACCGGGTTCGGATGAGATCCCAACCTATAGAAAAAGAAACAACCAATCATATGCGTTTATACGTTCAATTAAGATTGACGCCGTGTCTGGTCTTGCTTCGTCCGTCACATCTTGATGTGTGATCCAGCTCGGCCATGTCAGATGGAAATAAAACCCACCACAGACCCATATGATTGGTTGGAAAGGCGTATCTTCCCGTGCACAGAGAATAGATTACGGTCTCACTTCGCGAGCGCACACGAGACCATTGTGCACCGAGTACTGTGTGATGACCATCTTCCTCCTCTTCTCCTTCGCCATGAGCGCGTCCTGCGAGCGCCCGCCCGCCCTCCGCCTCCTTCTTCCTCCTCGCTTCCCCGTAGTGTAGCGCTCACTCTTCAATCGGCTGCGATCTCCACAAGCAAGCACCTACGCGACGATGGAAGCTGACAAGTCCGAGAAGTACGGCACGTTCCACGAGCGCGCCGCCGCGGGATCCGCGCCCGCTTCGCGCCGCTCGTGGCTGCGCGCGCTGGGCGTCGCCGGTGCGCTCGCCGTGGCCGCGAGCTACGCGCTGACGTCCTCGCGCGCGCCTTCCAGCGGCGCTACCGCGCCGAGCACCGCGTCGACGATCGCGATGCAGAAGAACAGCGACGCGCAGGCGCAGGCCGCGCAGGAGCTCGACTTTGAGAAGGTGTTTGTGGACGGCATCGACCGCGAGAAGCTCAAGGAGTTCCTCCACGCGTACGCGAGCAAGCCGCACCCGGTGGGCTCGCCGCAGGACTACAACACCGCCGTGTACACCAAGGAGATGCTCGAGCAGTACGGCATCAAGGCCGAGATCAAGGAGTACTACACGCTGCTCTCGCGCCCGAACCGCGCGCCGCGCGTGGCGATCACGTCGCCGCCCAGCGCCGCACGCGAGCTCAACCTGACTGAGGGCGTCGTCGAAGGTGACATTTGCACGACCAGCGAGGACGCGCTGCCGCCGTACCTGGCGTACTCGGCCTCGGGCAACCTCACGGCGCCGATCGTGTACGTCAACTACGGCACGCTCCAGGACTTCCAGTGGCTCGTGGACAACGGCGTCGAGCTCAAGGGCAAGATCGCGCTCGTGCGATACGGCGGCAACTTCCGCGGACTCAAGATCATGCTCGCGGAGCAGCACGGCATGATTGGCACGCTGATCTACTCGGACCCGAAGGACGACGGCTACGGCGTCGGCGCGACGTACCCGAACGGCCCGTGGCGCCCGGAAAACTCGTTCCAGCGCGGCTCGGCGCAGTACTTGTCGCTCTACGGCGGTGACCCGCTCACTCCCGGCTTCGCATCGGTCAAGGGCGCGCCGTACCTGACGGTCGAGCAGGCCACCAACATCCCGCACACGCCCGCAACCGTGCTCAGCTACGCGCAGGCCACCTACATCCTCCAGTCGCTCGGCGGCAAGAAGGCGCCGGCGACGTGGCAGGGCGGCCTCTCGCTTGAGAACGGCGGCTACTTCCTCGGCGACGACGGCGCCACGCAGGTGAACCTGGACCTCGACATCGACAACAGCATCCACACGATCTGGGACGTGATCGGCACGATCGAGGGCTCGGAGGAGCCCGACCAGTACGTGATCATCGGCAACCACCGTGATGCCTGGGTCTGCGGCGCCGTGGACCCGTCCAGTGGCTCGGCGACGATGCTGGAGATTGCGCGTGGCTACGGTGAGCTGCTCAAGACCGGCTGGCGCCCGCGCCGCACGATCAAGCTCGCGTCGTGGGACGGCGAGGAGTCGGGTCTGCTGGGCAGCACTGAGTACGCCGAGGACAACCAGAAGGAGCTGCTCGAGAAGGCGGTCGCGTACATCAACGTGGACCTTACGTACGGTCCGATCGTGTCGGCCAGTGGCACGCCGTCGATCGCCGAGTTCCTGTACGAGACGGCCAAGGACGTGCCGGCCAACAAGTTTTACGGCAACGAGACCGAGGAGACGCTGTACGACCAGTGGATCGCGCAGTCCGCCAAGGCGCGCGCGGCGAACCCGGCGATCGAGAAGCTCACGCTCGCGCCGGAGCACCTGATCACGTTCCTCGGGTCGGGCACCGACTTTACGGCGTTCTACCAGCACCTCGGTATCCTCTCGGCCAACTTGATGTTCATGTTCCCCGAGTCGTCCTCGTATGGCACGTACCACAGCACGATGGACAGTCCGATGTACCTGGAGACCGCGGCGGACCCGCACTACACCTCGCAGGCGACCACGGCGCAGTGGTGGGGCCTGCTCACGCTGCGCCTGGCGACGCTGCCCGTGCTCCCGTTCGACTTCTCGACCTACGGCGTCGCGATGCACAAGGACCTGTCGAACCTGGAGGAGCAGACCAAGGCGCTGCAGCTGGACATTGACTACTCGGAGCTGCGCAAGTCGATCGACCGCTTCATCTCCAAGTCGATCAAGTTCACCAAGGCCACCGAGAAGTTCCGCGCCAAGTACGAGGCCGGCAAGGCGAGCGACAAGGCCGCGCTCAAGTTCAATGACAAGCTCGTGCGCCTCGAGCGCCAGTTCATCTCGGAGAAGGGCCTGCAGCACCGCCCGTGGTTCCGCCACGTGATCTTCGGCCCGGGCTTTTACGAGGGCTACACGGGCGCGGCGTTCCCGGGCATCGCCGACGGCATCGCGTTCAAGGACAACTCGACGACCATCCAGGCGCACGTCGACGACGTGGCGGAGATCGTCAAGGGCGCCGCCGACTTTTTGAGCATCAAGAAGTAAGCGCTCGCTCGCTAGAGAAGCAGACTCGCAATGGTAAACTCCTTATAAAGAGAACTACCGCTATGGTGGACTTCGGTTCCACCGTAGTAAATTTTGCCAACGAACTGTCAGTGATAGCCTCTTGAGTTTCCATCCTCCATGGAGAACGTGCGGCTTTCGCCAATTGAAGAGGGAGGGTCTCGTCGCCGCCATCAACACGCTCTGAAGGCGCATAAACTTCAACATGGCAGTACCGGTTATTTACAGGTGGACTCGAGCTCATCATAATCACAAGCGCTACCACCATAAACCATTTTCGTTGTCCTACACAAGGCCTCCGCACACTAGTAGGAGCGAACAACCTCACTCAAGGTGGCAGTCAGAGCTCATTGTGCACACTGCCATCTCCAACGAACGAGCCCACCAAGCCCACCTCCCAAGTCGCCATGACCACGGACGCGCCACCGAAAGGCCACTACAAGCTCTTCTCGCCGCTCGCGCTGGGCGACGATCTCGTGCTCGCGAACCGCGTGCTCATGTCTCCGATGACGCGCGCGCGTGCTGACGCGGCGACGCATGTGCCGGGTGCGCAGGCGGCCACGTACTACGCGCAGCGCGCGAGCGCGGGGCTCGTCATCACCGAGGCCACGGCCGTGAGCACGCAAGGGTACGGCTGGTACGGGTCGCCGGGTATGTACACGGACGACCAGGAACGCGCCTGGAAAGAGGTCGTTGACGCTGTCCACGCGCGACGCGGGAAGATCTTCATGCAGCTTTGGCACATGGGGCGCCGCGCGCACTCGAGTTTCAACGGCGGTCACCAGGTCGTCTCGGCGTCTGCGACGGCCTCCCCTGTGAACGGGCAGCTCAAGAACGCCGCAGGTGAGCCGGCCTCATTTGAAACCGCGCGTGAGCTGGACCTGCACGAGATCCAGTCGATCGTTAACGACTTTGAGCACGCGGCGACGCGGGCCAAGCGCGCCGGCTTTGACGGCATCGACATCCACGGCGCAAACGGGTACTTGGTGGACCAGTTCCTCCAGTCCACGACGAACCAGCGCACGGACAAGTACGGCGGTTCGGTTGCGAACCGGACGCGTTTCCTGCTCGATGTCGTCGGCGCTGTCGCCAACGTGTTTGCGCCGCACCGCATCGGCGTGCGCTTGTCCCCGAACGGCGCGTTCGGTGGCATGGGCAGCAGCGATAACCACGGGCAGTTTCTGTACACGGCGGCCCAGTTGGGGGGACTCGGGATTGGATATATGGCGGTTCTCGGTGATGGCTTTGGCGTCCACGACAAAGGCCCTCAAGTTACACTCGCGGAGATGAAGCAGGCATTTGGTGGCTTGGTGGTCGCGACGGTCGGGTTTACACGTGACTCGGCAGAGGGCGCGATCGGCACGGGCACCGCGGACGCGGTGGCGTTCGGTCGCGCGTTCCTCGCGAACCCGGACCTCGTTGAGCGCTTCCTTCACGACTGGCCGCTGAACGAGGAAGCCCCCATGGACGTCTGGTACGACCACGCGAAGGGTGAGCAAGGCTACACGTCGTACGTCTCCTACAAACCACAGTAATCTGACCAGATCCCAGGGCGCAGTGGGCAGCGAGGAAAAAAAACCACGTGCATTTAGGTTTGAAGCGGTAGGAAGCTAGTATCCTACTTCGGACGATTCTCGCCGATACTCGCGAAACTCACTACTCTTTTCACTGGTCAAATGCCTTGATCCACTCCTCCGACTTGTCCCACAGCGCCTTGGCCAGTGCCGGATCGCACGCTTGCTCCGACGGCGTCCACACTTCGTCCACGCGCAGGTAGTCGCCTCGGTTCCAGTTGTGCTCGGTCCACGAGTCGGCACTCGCCAGCCGCGCAAGGAACCCGCCCGAGTACGCGGCCGTGCTGTTGCGGCCGCCGCCCCACCAGTTGAGCAGGCAGATGATGCGCTGCACGAAGAACCACGCGACCGCGGGCACTTCGCGGTGGAGCGCTGTGTCGGGCGTGAACCCGGGCGTGTACGCGACAATCTCGGGTCCGTCGGGGAAGCGGCGCGCAAACTCTTTCGCGCACAGCAAGTTGAACAGCTTGCTCGTGGCGTAGATGCTCATGCCGTCGAACGGGATGTTACCGTGCGCGACCGCGTCGAGGTCCGTGAGGTCCGCGATCGGGTTGCCACCGCCGACCGACGGGTCGTGGGTCTCCGAGCTCAGCATCACGATGCGCTTCGATCGGTCTTTCAGGAGCTGCACCAACAGAAAATGCGCCACGTGATTGACGCCGACGGACGACTCGAACCCGTCGACCGTGAAGCTCTGCTGCTTGGCCTGCACGCCGGCGTTGCACACGACCGCGAAGAACTTGAGGTCGCGCTCGACGAGCGCGCGCGCGAGCTGGCGCACGGACGCGAGACTGGCCAGATCCACGATCGCCCCCTCAACGACAGACGATGAAGCGGCCTGCGCCTGGCACAGCGCGACCGCCTCGCCGATGCACGGCTGGCTGCGGCCCGCGAGGATCACGTGCGTGTCGGGCTGCTTGGCGAGCGCGAGGCTGCACTCGAAGCCGACGCCCGAGTTGGCGCCGGTGATGAGGACGACTTTCTTGGCGGCGGGGGCGGCCATTGCGGTCTGGTCACGTGTGTTGGGGCAAGTGAGAGATACGCGGGACGTTCTCGAATGAGTTGCTCAGCAGTGGAGGCGTAGCAATGCTACTGCTTTGATGGCTTTTGTGGGCAGGAGGGATGCGCTCAGGTGCTCCACGAAAAATGGTCATCACAATGACCACCTCGACATGGAGAGTGATGGGCAATATGATATCACCCAATCAGTAGATTTAGTTTGATTTATAACCAATGAGAAGTTAGTAGCTCTTCGATGGAAGAATGATGGGCTTCAACTTCTCGCGCCTAGAATTGGAATTTGAATTCACAGTTAATCCACAAGCGCACGTATCGGGCACTGCACAACGCCCCGCGAACCAGGTGTACCTGGCGGCTGCGGTCGTCGCGCCTAGAAGCCCAAGGTGTGTCTCGGCGGCAGCGTCTTCGCGGGCGGCGCCTTCGTCGCTGTGGGGACCGGGGACGACGGGCTCGTCGTGGAGACGTGCGGCGGGGGCGACGGCGGCCAGTTGCCAAGGCATTGGCAGTAGTCCAACTGGTACCCGCGCACGCCGCCCGGGCGGTACTCCGATGTGGCGCACCACGGCCGGCCCTTCTTGTCGTTGATCGTCGTGGTCGTGCCCGTGATCTGCGCGATGACGGTCACGCCGTCAGGCATGTAGTACGTCCAGTTCGTGAGGCACTTGCGCCATGGGTCCTTGTCGTCATCGTACATCCAGTGGAACCTCTCGCGCCCGCCGGACCGGTACGCGTTCAACATGATCCACGGCGCGCCGCTCTTCTCGTGCCTGTCGATGCAGTGCAGCTTCTCGCCGGGAAACTCGTCGTCGTACGCCCAGGGGACTGTGACCGCTCCGGCCGGGGGGAAGCACTGGTCGATCAACGAAAAGGGAACGCGCTGAGCGGTGACCGCGTGAATAGCGGTGGCGATCGTCGCCATTGAGAGGAGGAGAGTCGGCTTCATGGGCTTGGAGATTCGAGCTTCCGGGCAAAAATGCGTTGTGATCTTGCGGGCAACTGCGGCAGCCACGGAAATCACATGACGAGCGGCGTGTCCTGAGTCATGGTCACGTTGACCGACCAGAAAGAAGTGGTTGATATGGGAATGGAGCACGATGGCTTTCACCGCCGATGACTCGGAGTTGGTGTAGTGCCGCTTCCATCACGTAGAGCCTAGTAGGCCGTCAATGCCCTTCAAACACTGTACGCGGGCCGTCCACGTACACAATTCGCGCTTGAGTGAGGATATGTGGCTATCGTGAAATGCCCGCGCAGGCCCGCGCGAGCGACGGTCCCTCCGGCGTAGGCGTCCACGGCAGCACCACCCACGTCATTCAGTAGAACCTATTTTGTATTACCGATCCCGCGGCTGTCGCCTATGAGACCGTTGAATACTTGGGGACGTGCACTGATGCTATACGCTTGGGAAGAACAATTCTTGACCACACATCTTGGTTCCAAGTCCTGCGTGCTGTCGACAGTGTCTTCGCGTCGTACGGGTACCGCACGAAGAACTCGTTGATTGATTATGCGGACACTTCACTGATGATGAGGCCGCAGCTCTGAAAGAGCTCATTTGGTTGGCTAAAAGTGCATTTGATGTTGAAGTGAGACCGGGTGTGTGGCCGCATCAACACGCGAAGGCGCTGATGCGTCACATGAGAGGAGTGTTGATCCGAAGGAACACCAAAGTCTCACTTGCAATGGCAACGATCGCATCGATCCAGAAAGAGATACATTTCGGGATTTACCACCGAGCTGATAAAACAAGAAGCCTCCAACACCCACACAAGCAAGCATGTCGTCCAGCAGCCCCGTCAAGAAAGCCATCCTCGTCACGGGCGCGAACGCCGGTCTCGGCTTCGAGTGCAGCCTCGCGCTCGCCCAGCAGCCCAACACGCACGTGCTGCTCGCGGGCCGCAGCCAGCAGCGCATCGACGACGCGGTCGAACGCGTCAAGGCCGAGGCCGCCGCGTCTTCGGTCGTCGAGGGCGTCATCGTCGATCTAACAAGCCTCGCGTCGGTGCGCGCGCTCGCACGCGCGCTGATCCAGCGCGAACTCCTGATCCACACGATCGTGTGCAACGCCGGCGTGCAGATGAAGACGCTCACGCTGACCGAGGACGGCTTCGAGACCACGGTGGGCGTGAACCACATCGCGCACTTCTTGCTGCTCGAGCTGCTCCGCGAGCGCACGAAGCACGTGCTCATGATCACGTCCGAGACGCACGACCCGGCCGAGCTGAAGTTGAAAGAGGGCCCCGACATGTCGGACCTGGACGCGATGGTGCGCGGCAAGCCAACGTACGACGGCCAGGCAACCTACGCACGCAGCAAGCTCTGCAACATCCTGTACACCAAGGAGTTCACGCGCCGCTTCCCGGACGGACCCGAGATCCTCGCGTACACGCCTGGGTTCACGCCGGACACGGACTTTTTCCGCGAGTACAACGTCGTGGCGCGGTTCTTGATGAAGAAGGCGATCTCGATCTTCTTCGCGTGGGGCGGCGGCCGCGTGAGCACGGCGGCGTACTCGGGCGGGTTCATGGCCAAGATCGCGGGCGCCGACGCGTGGCGCACGCAGGGCTGGACGAGCGGCGACTACATCCGCGTCGACGAAGTGTGGCAGCCGTCCAAGCAGGCGCAGGACCCGGCGCTGGGCAAGGCGTTGTGGGACAAGTCCACGCAGTGGGTGAGCGCATTCACGAACTAAGGCGATCGTTTTATGCAGGAATGGAGACACGATATCTGGCTGGCTACGTTTATTTCGGATGATAATCAAAGTGAGACTGGATTTGCTCTCTCTCATGGTTTCTCATTCCTCCCAGCACACGCAGTCGTCCCACTGGAGCCCGTAGACGCCGCCCGTGCGGTACACAGGCAGCGCACACCAGCGGCGCGAGTCGCGCTCCATGGTCGTTCGCCCGTTGATCTTGGCGTAGAGCGTGCGGCCGTCTTCGGCGTAGTACTTCCAATTGTTGAGGCACTCCGGATCGTTCACGTTGTCGGTGTACTTCCAGTGGACGTTCTCGGCGCCGCCCGAGCGGTACGAGTTGAGCATGCTCCACGAGTTGTAGTCGCGTCCGTAGCACTCGTACGGGCCGTCGTTGCGGTTGTTGTACCACCACTTGGAGACGGAGTCGCTAGGCACGCGGCACGCCGTCCACTGGACGCTGGCGTGCGAGGAGCCGTTGTTCGCAGCGAGAGGCGTCGTGGTGTTGGCCGCCGACGGCTGCGCGAGCGCCGCGCCGCACGACGCGGCTGCGAGGATCGTGAGGGCACCAACGCACTTCATGGGCTTCGGAGGGACTGGGAACGGGTTCGACTTGCGGGGGACTCGGAGGAAGTGAGAATGAACACAGCGAGGGCTATCCAGCTGCTGGCGTTAATGGCGACAAACCTGGGGCCTCTCTTGCTCGAGGGGACACACGGTGAATGCGTGAGCCCTGTTGAAGCGGGTCAAAGGATCAGAGCCGATCGTTGACGCGGCCCCAAATGGACCTGGCACGTGACAGCGCCATACCACTCGAAGAACGACAGCCCTGCTTTTCCAAAGACATGAAAACCTATACCCGTCTAAACCTGTTCGGACTGCTGTACGCTTCAGTGTCAGCTATGCAGAATCATTTCTATGATTAAAAGATGACCCGCGTAAACCGATTATGCCATGTTAGGCGAGTACGAGGGGAGAATGGTCGTGGCCACTCTGGACAGCCGCAGTTGGCGCGCTTCCCGTTGGGAAAGCGGGAAGCTCTGGAAATTCCAGCGGCCCACTGCTGGCGTCTGTCGACCACGTTCGAACAGGTCCAGCGCACGTGCTCTCCGCGGAGGCACAGCCCGTTGGCGTCCGGAAACATAGAGTGCCCGTGACACGGACCCAAGTCGTTGGGACCTCGCGGAGGCTGAATCTGTTGTAGGAGAAGATTTGTCTGTACCGGTGCACGAAAGGGCGAGAACGCACGTATGTGGAGGTTCCCTCGGTAGCTCCTGGGGCACTTGCGAGCGTGAGCGTGCCCCAAGCTTCCGGGCATCCGTTCCATGCTCTAGCGGAACGGGGCTTCGGGCAGGATCAAGACCTCAGCCGCCGAAACAAGTGAGCAAATCAAGCAGCACATTCGCATGCAGCCTGTGCGGTTCGTCAGCACGCCCTGCAGGCAACAGCACCGAGTGCCGGATCGGTCGAGGCGAGGAGCATGAAGAGCGCGTTTTGCATCGCGACTGTGAGCAATTACCGCCCTGTAGCTATGGGCTCTCCGCTGGTCGTCACCAAACTCTCTGTGCTTGTGCGCGCCTCGCTAGAGGCTGTGATCGTCGCATGCCAGAGCGACATCGATGCCAACCACACGAGTTTTGTCCTGTACAACAATGAGATTCGCCGGCTCCGCACGTTGGCCGTCATCCTGGGGTTCACGAGCTTCGGCATCGCTAGACTCGATCGTCACACCATAATCAGCTTCTACGGAGCCACTTTCACAGCAGAAACACTCTGTCGACGCCGTGTGCGCTCGGAGCGGGCACGCCTCGGCCCCGTCAGACCGGCTATCCACCCACCCTTGGGTTGTGGCAGTCCCGGCGGCACTTTCATACTACGTAGTAGCAGAGCATACATCACATGGATAGAAAAATACAATGCGTTTCGTGATTTATGGGGTTGCTCTATCGCGTCAGCGGACAATACGGAACGCTTACTCGGCCTTGTAGGCCGGGTACGTGACGTAGCCCTCGGCGCCCTTGTCGGCGTTCCACCAGAACTCGCGCGCCGCCTCCTCGGCGATCGGCCAGTCGTTCTGGAAACGCTCGGCCAGGTCCGGGTTCGCGATGTACGCGCGGCCGAACGACGCGAGGTCCGCGGCGCCCGAGCGGAGCGCGCCCTCGGCCTTGTCGCGCGTGTACGCGACGTTGGCCATGACGACGCCCTTGAACGCGGCCTTG
>JAADWV010000630.1:0-18928 GCA_023336295.1 Pythium folliculosum | reverse complement strand
TATGCTCAGATTGAACCTCTTACACCATGCAGACGGCCACGACCGCCGCGCACGCTCCTTCATCAATGTCAACCAGATCCAGAGCTTCACCGGGCCTCGCGAGGCACTGTTTGAAAGAGAGCGACACATATTGATTTTGTTGCCATAACCACTGCCACCTACCAACCACACTGAGTGCAGTCACTATGTGGTGGGGTTTCTGTCTTGGAGCAGATCCCATCCATTAGCGGTTGCATTGTGACCAATCAGTGACCTTACAAATAACCTCAGACCTAGAGATGAGACCTCACAATAAAACCTAGCTTGACCATAAGTGAGATCCGATCTCAAAATGACCCGGAGGGAATCCTTCCAACGCTCGGCGGCCTCACAGACCATCGGGGTGTGTCGCTACAAGTTTCTGACCCAGAGCACCGCATCCGCAGCCGCCCCAACAGAAAGTTCTATCCACCCCGTCGGTGAGCCGAGGACGCCGTGCGAGAGGCATGCCTCAAGGCCATTGTCGCCTTTGTGGCTGTGTTCGACGGATTGGACGCCCGAGACGCGGAGCCAGTTGCGTATGTCATCGCTTGGGAGGAGTTCAAGAGCTCTTTGCTCCAGGACCTCGACAGGGTGTCAGCGGATGCACGTCGGAAGGCGCGAGCAGGCTTCCGGACTAAGGTCACGCGGCTGCGGCGCACGATACGGCATCAGGTATCTCTCGGTTCGGGCCTGGACGTGCTAGACCCGCTGTCGACAGAGCTCAACGCTGTCGTGGCGCAATGGGCACAACTGAAGCGGCGGAGGCGCGATGCTCTATCGGCATGGGGAAGTGCAGCCCAGAGTTCGCGTATGTTCGACCGGGCATCAGGGCAGAGCTACAGGGCCGGCACGCCAAATCTCACGGGCACGGTAGGTCGACCAGTGCGGGCGGACGACGACTTCGCAAATCGTATGTTGGATGCCTGGGCCGATGTCTTCGCCGAACCGGACCGCACGGCGCCCAGGCCGCCGTTCAACGCCGACTACGGGCCGGTACTCACGGGCCCGGCGCGTGCCGGTCTGGACAAGACCTTCGAGTTGGCGGAAGTGTGCGCGGCCATCCGCCGGTGCCAGGCCACGAAGAGTGGGGGACCGGATGGCCTCCCGAACGTGTGGTATCGAGACTACGCGGACGAGATTGCCCCCATCCTCCTCACCCTTTTTCAGAAGTGCTTTGCCAGCGGTGTCTTCCCTGCGAGCTTCCAGACGGCCACGATCGTGTGCATCCCGAAGGCAGGTAAGTCAGTGGACCCGCTCGCGTACAGGCCGATCTCTCTGCTCAACTCGGATTACAAGATTTTCATGAAGGTGCTTTCGGGTCGTCTCAAAAGACTTCTTCCAGATATCGTGGATGATGTCCAGGGAGGGTTCGTCCCCGGGCGCAATATTCACCATGTGATCGATGTGTTCTCCGCTGCCCAAGTCATTGCTCGCCAGCGCAACACGCCTACGATCAGCGTTCTACTGGACAACCGGAAGGCCTACGACTCCATCAACCGCGATTTTCTGCTGAAGTGTCTCCGCACGAAAGGCTTCCCTCCTCGCTTTCTTGCCGCCGTTGGGGCGACCCACATGGCGACGACTGCGCGTTTCCGCGTCAACGGGAGACTTTCTGACTCCCTTGATATGACCCGAGGGATTCGCCAAGGTTGCCCCTTGGCCCCACTCCTCTTCATCCTCGCGATCGACCCGTTGTACCGGAGACTTCTGCGCGACCCCGCCCTCGGTGAGCCCATCCCGGAGGCCCCGGGGGCGATCCCGCCTGTCGCAGGCTTCGCGGATGATACGGCCGTGTACCTATCGTCCGAGGCCAACCTCCCCCACCTGGTGGAGATCCTACGCGAATTCGAGGCGGCGTCCGGCCTCGGAGTGCATCCAGCCAAGTGTTGTGTTATTCGACTCAATGCCGCTGCGGGACCGCTGCGCGAGGGGGGCGAGTTCACGCTCATGGGGCTCCGCGAGATGTGTCGGTATCTGGGCATTCAAGTCGGCTCCTCCGTCAACGCCGAGGAGGTATGGAAGCTCACGATGAAGCAACTGGAGACCAGACAGCGGATGGCCATGATCAAGACCCACACGGTCCACCAGCGCGCGGCGATAGCCCATGCGGTCGTGGTTCCTAAACTCCTGTTCATGCTCGGCACCACTGGCCGACGACGGCCCAGTGGGCTGACGTGGACAGCCACGTCTGGAGGTTCGTATGGGGCGACTCCTTCACGCGTGGCGACTCGGACCAGACATCAAGGGGCCGCCGCTGGATGACTCAGGACGTGGCGAAGCTGCCTCCGACACACGGCGGTCTAGGGCCCCCTGCCTCCGCACTGCACTCCTGGCCATGGCGGTCTCTGTGGTTGAAGACTGGGCTTACACGGTATCTGTCCGGCGGGACGCGCTGATTGGTGCAGCTGGTTGGATGCGTGGGGAGGCGGTCGTCGAACCGACGACCAAGCTGACCGACCGGTCGAAGGAACCGCGCATCCTGCGGTCTCTGTGGGAGACCGGCACGTCGGCCCTAGCCGGCCTCCGCGCGGTTAGGATTCCGGACGGGACCCAGGTCTGGATACGAGACGCGCTCACCGTGGTGGGCCGGGCTTCACACGATTGGCGGTGGCACTGGGGCGACTACGTCCGGGACTACACCGACTTCTACAAAGTTGGGGGGAAGCTCATCGAGGACCAGCGCGAGCGCGACCATGGGCTATGCAATGTCGATTGGGTTCCTCACCTCCGCATTGGGCGGGATGGGTCTGCTCTACTACGGGCGGATGGAACGCTCTTTACCGCCAACGCGCTTCGGCTGCTCGGGAATGGCCCATCACTCGCGGACTACGTCACGTGGGGGTGGGAGGGTCCGTGGATGCTGCGGTTCAAGGCCAGCGCTATCAGCTACCCATTCTCGAACGCTCAAGGCCTCCTGTTTCGGGAACTATGCGACGCCATTGTGGTCAACTTCCCGGCCGTTCTTCGACGTCCGCTGGGGCCGCGGGACCTCCGCTGCACCCGCCGTACGGCGGCGGCGGATGTGCAGGTGGTCGGGGAAGAACCCAACACCGTCACGGTCTATAGCGGCGGCGGCCCGGTGCACACGAGCACGGCTCGCAACCAGCGAGACCTCTGCAGCCTCCCTGTCGTCCGCGCGGGCGAAACATGGTTGCGCCCGAGCTGCCTATGTGGCCCAGGTCGCACCAAGTTGAATCAGGTCTGGACTGGAGAGCAGCCGTGGCGGCCCTCGTCGCGGCATGTCCGGCGGGCGTTGCGCGCCGGTGCACACGCGGCTGGGCCCAGGGGGCGTGAAGCCAGAGCTGTGCGGTGGCACGAGGATGACGCAGTCATTGGAATGTCACTTGCGTCTGTCGACTGGAAGCTGATGTTGAAGGCCCCAAGCCTCTCTCCTCAAGACACCGAGTTCTGGCACAAGCTGCGCCTCCACCAGCTGTACTCTTGGCTCGTTGCGGACCGGGAGACTTCCTGTGCCGACACGGCGTGTACGGTTACCGACAAGGGTTCCACGGGCCACATCTTCTGGAGGTGCCCCGCCGCCGATGCTGTCTGGAACGCCGTCCTGCGTCGCTGGGGACGGCCGCCGGCGGGGGAGGCCGACCTCCAGGCTGAGATCTTCGGGTGGCGCGCCCCGCCAACCGACTGGAACTGGTACGCCGTGGTGACCGCACACCCGGACTTTCAGCTGCCAGATGCTGGCGCCCTCCCGGCGCGCCTGGACTACTGGCTCGATTTGGCATGGGTACACTTGGCTACCGCGACAGCGCGGTGCCTCTGGGCCGACCTTGTGTCTACGTCCGTCTACAACGAGCCTCCTGTTTGCCCAGACCGAGTGGCCGCGATCATGAACCGCTGGACGCATCGCCTCGGCGTTCTCCAAGACTGGACCGCATCGAAGGAGACTGCTCGTCTCGACCGGTTGATTCTGCGGTGCATCGCGCGACGTTGCGCTGGTCTCGACACAGCTATCCCCCGGGTGCTGCTGTCCTCGGACCACTTTCTTCTCTTCTTTGACGGCGGGAGTCGCGGTAACACGGGCCCAGGGGGCAGCGGGTCTGTCATCGTCCGCGTCAGAGACGGCTTCGAGCTGGTCTGGGTGGCAGCAATGTCCTTTGCCCACCGCAAGACCACCAACAACACCGCCGAATTCCAAGGACTCATCACCGGCCTCCGGGCCGCGGTGAGGAACAACTGGCACCCGCTGTCTGTCATCGGCGACAGCAACATGATTCTGGCGCTCATGCGGCGCAAGAAAACCCCCAAGGCCCGCAACCCGCGCCCCCTTTATGATCAAGCACGGCAAGCGGCTGCCTCGCTCCGCGTCACAGGCTGGCATCATCACTATCGCGTTCACAACAAGATGGCCGATAAGGCCTCGAACATCGCGATGGATGCCCGACGCAGCTTTCAGGCCTCCGCCCAAGATGACCGCCCAGAACTTGACTCTGTCCGCGCGCTACTCGGCAACGACGTCGCGCCGTGGACCGAGCGCCTTCTGAATTCCCCTCTCACTTTGGCTCGTCCCACAGGCGGCTAGGAAATCTCGCGGCTCTGCCGCCGGTTTTACGCACGTTCTTCCGGCGGTGGAAGCTGCACCGGCTAGCGCCTACGGCTAGCTGAAGGGTTATCGGGTTCTATATTGTAACCAATACACCAATCATTCATTCATCGGGGATGAGCGGGTCCGGGTCCGGGTCCTTGTGCTGGCGAAGGTGATGAGATGACGGGTGTTGAGTGGTGCTGGAATCTCCCATCGCGGGATTAGGCTTAATGCTTCGTTCGGATCGCGGTAGTTTTCTCAATGCGGTGTCGAGAGCAAGCTCCGAGAGCCTCCGTTGCATGGGAGAGATCCTTCTCTACACATCCGAGCTCGTCGTCCTCGAGGTACTGGGACTTGCCTCGCAGTTGCGGCGACCCCAACTCAGCTGCTGGATCATCGGGCAGCCTGCGCGCCAGTTGAGCTCTGGCCAAATGGCACCACCATACGTTTATGTCTGTCGTATCCAGCACGCCAGAATGTATTAGCCTTGCCCGTTGCGCTAGGGATGTTCGATATTCGTCGCACATTGTGGCAAAGCCCGCGTATTTTCGACATTGCTGACGGATGCAATCGCCGACTCGGCGCTCACGACGACGACGCCACCGCAGACGAACAAATCCACGACCATTCACATGAGAAGAGCAACCGCAGATCCCACGGGTGAGCGCGCGATCAGTTCGGACAGTTCGAGGCGCGTTCGCGTTGGTGTGCTCACGATGCTTGGGCTCCCATCCACCTGCACATAGCCGAGCCATTCCGTTCTCGTTCCTCATCGGGCTAAGCTAATCGCAGTCCATCCTGGTCACTCTTCTGGCGTTTTCCTAACCGTTCCAATCAACCCAGTTACAAACCTCCTCCATTGGTTTCCTTGCTTCCCCCAAAGCCCAGATACGGGCCGATAAGCGGGACGAAGGGCGTCCACCTCTCTCTCTCTCTCTGTCCAGTATGAGCGGACTGGGCCAGCGGCTGCGCGAGGTCTACTCGGCGCCGGCGCCCGCGGGCTACGTGCCGGGCGTGGGCCGCGGCGCCATCGGCTTCACCACGCGGTCGGACATTGGTCCAGCGCAGGCCGCGGCCACGGCCGAGGGGCTCGTCCCCGCACCGGGCGCGGCCGCGCCGTTCCTGCCCGGCGCTGGCCGCGGCCGCGGTGTGCCCATCGGCCCTGGCGGCGGTCCGGACGGCGGCGCGCCCGGCATGAACATGGGCGGGCGCGGGCGCGGCTCCGGCACGGCCGGGTTGGGCGGCTTTGGGCGCGCCACGGACGACAACGAGGACTTTGGCGACTACAGCGAGACCAACTACGACGCGTTCTCGGGCTACTCGTCGCGCGGGCTCTTCCAGGACACGCCGTACGACAAGGAGGACCAGGAGGCGGACGCCGTGTGGGACGCGATCGACGCCAAGATGGACGCGCGCCGCAAGCGCCGCCGCGACGAGCGGCAGCTCGAGGAGCTCAAGAAGCAGCGCCAGGAGCGCCCCAAGATCAGCGACCAGTTCGCGGACCTCAAGTCGGACCTGCGCAACATGAGCGACGCCGAGTGGGAGCGCATCCCGGACATTGGCGACTACTCGCTCAAGCACAAGACCAACACGGCGCTCCAGAAGCGCAACGAGCAGTTCGCGCCCGTGCCCGACCACCTGCTGGCGTCCAAGGCCGCGAGCAGCACGGCCGCGGCGAACGGCGTGATCGCGCCGAGCCACCCGGGCGCCGAGACGCCCGGCGGCATCATGAGCTCCATGACAGGCCTCGCCGAGCAGCGCGGCGCCGTGCTCTCGCACAAGCTCGACAAGATGTCGGACTCGGTGAGCGGTCAGACCGTCGTGGACCCGAAGGGCTACCTCACGGACCTCAACAGCATCAAAGTCACGAGCGACGCCGAGATCGGCGACATCAAGAAGGCGCGACTGCTGCTGCGCTCGGTGACCATGACGAACCCGAAGCACGGACCCGGCTGGATCGCGGCCGCGCGACTCGAAGAAGTCGCCGGAAAGATCGTGCAAGCCCGAAAGATTATCGCGCAGGGCTGTGAGTGTTGCCCGACCCAAGAAGATGTCTGGCTCGAGGCGGCGCGCTTGCAGAACCCAGAAAACGCCAAAACGATTCTCGCGAAGGCCGTACGCCACGTTCCCAAATCCGAAAAGGTCTGGCTGCATGCCGCCCAATTGGAGAACGAAGATGAACTCAAGAAGCTGGTCATGCGCCGCGCGCTCGAGTTCATTCCGAACTCTGTCAAGATCTGGAAGGCGCTGATCGAGCTGGAGGACGTCGACGGCGCGCGCATCTTATTGGGCCGAGCTGTCGAGTGCGTTCCGCATGCTGTTGACTTGTGGCTTGCGCTCGCTCGGTTGGAAACGTACGAAAACGCGAAGAAGACGTTGAACAAGGCACGTACTGCGATTCCGACCGACCCATCGATCTGGATCACCGCCGCCAAGTTGGAAGAAGCCCAGGGTAAGGATGCCGAGTCGATCGATCGTATCATTCAGGTCGCTTTGAAGAGCCTGACGAAGCACCAAGTCGTACTGAATCGCGACACGTGGCTCAAGGAAGCAGAAGCATGTGAGCACGCTCAAGCGCCGTTGACGTGCGGAGCGATTGTTCGTGCCTGTCTCGATCTCGGTGTCGAGCCGGAAGACCGGAAGAGAACGTGGATGGACGACGCCGAAAATTGCATCGCGCACGGGGCTCTCCTCACCGCGAAGGCGATTTATGCGTTCGCACTCAAGGTGTTCCCCACAAAGAAGTCGATCTGGCTGCGTGCCGTGTCACTCGAGAAGCAGGTCAATGCTGGCCGGAATGCTGAAGCCGTCGAGCAACTGCTGCAGGCTGCAGTCACCTCGTGCCCGAACGCAGAGATTCTCTGGCTCATGGCGGCAAAGGAAGTGTGGAACAATGGTTCCGTTGCAAACGCACGCACCATCTTGCGCCAGGCGTTCAGCGCGAACCCCAACAGCGAGCCTATCTGGCTGGCTGCTGTGAAGCTCGAATGGGAGAACGATGAAATCGAGTTGGCACGTGCATTGCTAGCGAAGGCTCGAGCGCAGGCGCCGTCGGCACACGTGTGGATGAAGTCAATCTTGCTGGAGCGTGAGCAGGCTGATCAGCCGGAGGTTGACGAGGCTCTGTTCAAAGAAGGTATTGCGAAGTTCCCAGATGCTCCAAAGCTGTATATGATGGCCGGTCAGTTCTACGAGTCTCAGGCCACTCCTGACTATGAGAAGGCGAAGCTGATGTACCGTCAAGGTCTGCAGCATTGTCCCAAGTCAATCCCACTGTGGCTTCTCGCCAGCCGTCTAGAAGAAACAATGGGTCATCACGGCACTGGCGGCGGTGTTGTGAAGGCACGCTCAGTGTTAGAGATGGCCCGTCTGAAGAACCC
Organism: Pythium folliculosum; assembly: GCA_023336295.1. Classification (NCBI taxonomy): domain Eukaryota; phylum Oomycota; class Peronosporomycetes; order Pythiales; family Pythiaceae; genus Pythium; species Pythium folliculosum. The sequence goes on along the minus strand of JAADWV010000630.1, from coordinate 10,987 downwards.
GAAGAACGACGTTTTGTGGCTCGAAGCGTCCCGTCTTGAAGCTCGATGGAACAACCCGAAGGGCCAAGAAATGCTCATGGCCAAGGCACTTCAGGAGTGTCCAGAGTCGGGGATTCTGCTCGCTGAGTCTATTGACATTGCACCACGTGCGCAACAGAAGCGTGCAAGCTTCACTGCGCTCAAGAAAAAGGACAATGATCCTGCTGTGTGTCTCTCGGTGGCCAAGTTATTCTGGCAAGAACGGAAGTACTCCAAGGCGCGCAAGTGGCTTGAACGAACGGTCCAGCTAGACAGTGATTTTGGCGATGGCTGGGCACATTACTACCTCTTTGAGCTGAAGCATGGCACAAGCAAAGACGAAGCTGAGAAGGTTGTGCAGCGTTGTGTCACCGCCGATCCGCACCATGGCGAAAAGTGGACCCAAGTGAGCAAGCAAACTCAAAACCGTCGCAAGAAAACTTCCGAGATTGTGAAGCTTGTGAGCTTGACTTTGCCTTTCGCAGCTCAGCCTTGATCCCCATCATTTGCGTGCTACTTGCGGTAAGCAATGATTTTCTCGATCCGATTGGATGCTATTGGCGTCTTATGGGCCTAACATGAAATGCAAAAACAAAAGGGTACGCGATCCACCGTGGTTTCATTCTCCGCTCAGTTTGATCTTACAGCATCGCCACTACTGTCTCCCGTCTTGTTCTTGTTGTCAGCTATTTTGATCTCAGCTGATCGTAACCGACCTCGCACTGCGAGAAACACGTTCGACATGGATGAAATGACCCGAATTCCTCCTTACACACGAAAACTGCCTGGTAGGAACACAACATCTTCGGCTTCGATTTCTGATTTTGGCATTTTCAAGGTGGCCGCGAACCGGCAGGGGTCGTCATTTCCACACATTCCGTGATGATGCCGACCGATGTGACTTCTCAAGTCCAAGTGCGGGACGCCGTCTCCGCGACAAGACTGCCCACGCGCGAGAGCAACATTCACACAGATAAGCGCGAACACGGTACTCGAGGAAGATCATCGGTCGATGCTACGATGACTGGCAAGGCGGTGATGGATGCGATCACAGCGAGCGAGGTCGGAGTGGTCTTACGCACTCAGTCCGATTCCGCGCTGGTGTTCATGAAGCGTCACCATGAACGAGCCGCTGCTGCGACGAGCGGCGAGTCGGCTGCGCGTGGCTCAGCTACCCCAGCGGAGTTACAACTTCCGCACCGGACTTCTGTTGGTTACCGCATGTCGCTTGGCGCAATCGCGTTTGGGCCAAAGTTCGATCTTGACCACAAGCGACGCGACGGGTTCTTCGACGTGTTTGGCGTTCTTGGTGTACCGATGGTGATCTGCTTCCTCTCAAGTTCACTCGCGGTGCTCACCCAAGCATACATCCAAGTGTACCCCACGAAGTTCGCAAACTACTTCATGGACACAGCCACCTATGACAGCGGTGAGTTTTGGATGCTCCCGGACCCAGAGCCAGCCCCGACTGTGATCGCTACCGCCCTATTGGTTGCTCTTGCTGGATGCTACCTTTACTTCGCAGCATTCATGTTGTTCTTTCGCCACCGTGCCGTCGTCAAGACGACCAAGCGGGATTCAGTTATTCCTTCACGCAACAAATGTTCAATGGTGGGTTCGCGTGATTCGCTATCGCCTCCCAGTAAGACCGACTCCATTATTGGGGGGGCGCGCGTGCAGTTCACGACTCGCTTCCCTGAACTGAACTCCTCGCAGCTCTTTCGTGTCCTGGCGCCAGCCCTGCTCTGGCCCAGCAAGAACTCGAAGGCAGTACTCACAGTTCCGGACGAAACTGCATCCGTGACCAACAGTCCAGGGAAGAACGAGGTGCCACTGAACGAGGGCGACAAAATGAGGCAGAAGCATGCTGCGACAACCATCCCAGTGCGAGACATCTACCAGCAATTCGCGAACCCGAACGGAGTCTATCACGCGTACTACAACGTGCTCTACGACGCCCCGAAGCTGATCTTCCAGACAATTACGCTGCTCGCGTATCTGCGCAAGGGCTTCCCGATCCCGCTCACTGGATTCTACGCGTCGCTGCTCACCGTGAACTATCTCATTTCCTTCTACCGCTTCCAGCGCAAGCGCATCGACCGCAACCTGATTATCACACGTCTTTTCTACCTCCTCGATCTTTTCTTCGCGGCGTTCGCGCCAATCGTCGTGCTCGCATACTCATACTACAACTTCCACTTCGATCGCGGCATCTATGAAACAAAAGTCGAGACTATCTCGCCCGGTATATTCGATCGGATCGCGCGTCTGTATGCCGATCCGGTCGAGACGTCTGTCTTCCGCTTAGCCTTCGGCTCGCTGCGGCTCACGACGCCGTCGACGATCTTCACGAAATGCTCATTGTTGTTTCTTTCGGTGATCAAATGGCGCAAGATCATCACTTATCTGATCCAGACCAACCACGCGAAGCAGCGCCAAATGTCGGACCACTTCCCGAAGGTTTTCAAGCATTCGAATTCCCGCCGACATTTGCTGTTCGGCGTGGTGCTCTTCGTCTTCTTCGGCGTCGGCATCGTGGTGTACACGGCGGGGTCCATTCAGACGAGTACACGCCACTGCGAACAGCACAAGCAACACTGCGTCGTGGTTAGCTACCAATGGATCTTCGCTGACGAGAGCTGCCCGTGTCTCGTATACATCAACCGAAAGACCGACCCAAGGACGTTTGCAGAGTGGGAGAATCCACCGGTCGTGACCGATCAACTCGCCGAGGTAGCAAAGATGGGGGAGCTCAAGGTGATCCAGATTGTGAATCGTAGGCTTCCAGTCCTTCCGGAGCCATTGCGGGCGTGCAAGGAGCTCGAGAGACTGTAAGTGTTGTGATTGTGGGGGTTATCATGACGTCTCCTATCTTACTCTTTTGTGCTTTAGTATCCTGCTATACACGAAGACCGAAGTGATTCCCGAGTGGGCTGAGGAGCTCCACTATCTGCAATACTTGTAAGTGACGCCAGTATTTATTGGAGGGAGCGAGCGAAGCTAACGATCACAATTTAAATCAGTCACATTGAAGGCGATTTTACGAGCAGTCTCACGATTTTTCCACGCGAAACATTCAAGCACATGGAGAAACTCACGTACCTCCATACGGGTATAGTGCCCAAACTGATCGAGTATCCGTCGCTTGACGGGCTATCGAAGCTCCAAACGTTGACAATTGCCGCCCCCCATTCGCTGACACAACTCCCAAGCTTCGATAAGCTTGTGAATCTGCGCGTGCTATTTCTCGTTGAGCTTGCAAGAGTCCAACGTCTCCCTTCCCTTCAGCCGCTCAAGAGCATCAAGCAAATCGCCTTGTTTTACCGATCAGCCGTGTGCTGCAACGGCTATCTCGAGCGGGGCAAGTGTGATCTTAGCAACTATCAATGCCTTCCGCGGGTGGGGGAGCCACCTGTGCAGTGTTCCAATGACTCGATCGCGGACGCGGATGTTGCGTTGCTCAACCGGATCGACACAACATTGTGTCCTGACTGGACATCCGACTTGCGTGACGTCGCACCGACGCGCGAGTCGACCGACGTCGCCTGCGGTGGCGTCTTGTTCCGCCAATGCCACGTGGAGAGCGCCACAGGGATGTGCTACAACGGGAGGATGCAAGTCGTGTATTGCGACACAGCCGGTGAGCTTGAGAAGATGCGACGCCTTCAGATTGAGCGACGCGTTGGTATCCCGTGCGATCCAAGCGTCGAAGCGTGGCTTGGGTGCACAGAATCGTGGTGACGTGATACTTTCACATCATTTTCGACGCCTAAGGTGTCGCGTGCGCGAGACTCATCGCTCTGTAAGTGAATACGGTATTATAATAATCTGCATCCTTTTTTTCATCTCGCGGAGTGTAAATTGCTTGGACGCTTCCCGTCTTAATAATGGTTGCGGCCGATGAACTCACAGATCAGTGATCCGCAGACAGGGAAATCAATATTTGCCACTTGTTGTGCAGAACAAGAATCTCCAAACCAACGTCACGCAACTGACCAAGGCACAATCGGAACACTTGAGCGATCGCTTTGGTCCTACGTCGTACGCACGAAATATCAGGGACAAGCGAGTGCTGCTGTCGCGATCCTTTGTGCATTTTTAGGCACTCTAGTATGTCCTGCCAGAAATGGATTTCGCGAAATTCTACGAAGCCAACCCGACACGCCCAGGTCAACCCGAAAAACAACAGCCACTTGTCGCACGCAATGGAGACGCACGCGTCGCTACCGGATCCTGCCCCCGAAGTGGGTGCGAACACCGCGGAGGTAGAAACTCCCAGCTATGAGAAGACTCCGACGGAGCATGGCGAGACCCGAGGGGAAGTCGCGCAGTTCGAAACCGGCGGGGGTCAACATGAAGGCTGTGGCGCCTCTGAAAGCGTCCAAAGCAGAGACCAAGGAGTACCCACAGAGTCATCATCGAAGAAGTCTCGAATAGTGCTCACAGGTTATAGTGCCCGGGTGTGTGCTAGCTACCGCGAGTTCCAGGCAACATTCGGCGCGCTTGGACTGCCCATGGTCGTGGCGTTCATACTGTCGTCGTTGACGATGCTGTTCTTGGCCGTCGTGCAAATCATCCCCACCCAAGTCGCCAACTGGCTCATGGACACGGGTGATCTCGACGACGGCGAGTTCTGGCTGCTGTCGATTCCGTCTCGCCCTCTCGACGCGATTTCTACAGCCATGCTAGTCGTCTTTGCGCTTTGCTACTTGGCGCTCGCGCTCGCGATGCTCTTCTTCCGCAGCCGCGTCTTGCGCTGGGCGAAGCGCCACCACACGGCGCATGCAGCATCGGCCAGCGCGGCAGTAGTACACGACCACCGCGGCGAAAACCACTCGGAAGCCCGTCCTCAGACAGCCACTGCGAGGCAAAGCGTTTTCTACGAGCTGACGAGTCTTCACGGTGCGTACCACGCCTACTATGTACGTACCCCACTGCGTGCTTCACTGCCTTTGTCACTAGAACTCTCGTCTGAGGTTACTTTTCTTGCCGTATTATGTAGAACGCGCTCTTCGACCTGCCAAAACTGACCTTCCAGACGGCGACGATCACGACCTACCTGAACGAGGGCTTCCCGCTGCCGCTCATTCAGCTCTACCTGACGATGCTGCTCGTGAGTTGGCTCCTCTCGTTCTACCGCTTCCAGATGCAAAGCGGCGATCCGCGGTTCATCGTCGCGCGCCTCTTCCTGTTGTTCGACCTCTTCTTCTCCGTGTTCGCACCGCTGATCGTGCTCGCGTATGCGTACCACCAGTTCAACATGGACCGCGAGGCGTTTGCGATCCGTGAGGAGACGCTCTCTCCCGGCAGCTACGATCGCATCGCTCGGCTCTTTGCGGACCCCGTGGAGGTCGATCTCTTCCGATTCGGTTTTGGGCACTTGCAGTTCATGCAGACCTGGTACCTCGTCACCAAGGCGTGCCTCAACTTGCTAGGCATGTACAAGTGCAAGAAAGTCATCGTGCTTCTCGTCTTGGAACATGCCGAGCGCTCGGCATCGGCCGGAAAGCAAAAGGAGAAGCAAGCGAAGTCACGAGAACAAGTATCGCCAGCACGAGCAAAGCCGCGCAGCGTGCGATCTATCCTGCGCCGCGCTCTGCTCGTCCACGGCAAGCGGCGCCACTTGGCGTTTGGCATCGTCGCATTTCTCGCCAGCATCGTGGGGATCTCGACTTACGTTATCGTGTCCATCACCACGAGCACGCAGAACTGCCGCGACATGCCCGAGTGCCGTGTGATCTCGTACCACTGGAACGCCGGCGCCGCCAACGACGCGTGCCCGTGCATCGTGTACATCAACCGCGAAGAATCGCCGCGCACGTTTGAGACCTGGGTCAACGCAAGCGACGTCACGCTGTCGCTTGCCGCAGCCGCCAAGAGCGGCCATCTCAAGACCGTTCAGATCGTGAACCGCGCAGTGCCCGAGCTGCCAGACGCCCTGCGGCACTGCCGCGGCATGGAGCAATTGTGAGTCGCGTTGCTATTGCTGCTAGGAGATGAAGACGATGGCCGGAGCTGACTCTCTTGGTGTTGGTGTTCGTATTGCTTTAGGATCCTCGTGTATTCCCGAACGCAGTCGGTACCCGACTGGGTTGCTGGCTTTCATGGACTCCACTACATGTACGTACAGCTCGTCTGATGCCGAAGCCGTTCATTCCTCTGACTAACTCACTGTTGCGCAGCCACGTGGAGAGCGATATCACGCACTATCCGCTCCACACCCTACCTCCAAACCTCTTCTCGCACATGCGCGGACTCCGCTTTATCCGGTTTGGCGGTGCATCGCAGCTGCGCGAGTTCCCGTCGCTCGCGGGGCTGCACCAGCTCACGACACTCGTGTTCTCGATGGCGCACGCGCTCACGCAGCTGCCGTCGTTCGACGATCTCGACGCGCTCGTGACGCTCGTTATCGGCGACGCAACGCACGTCACGCGCCTGCCGTCACTACAGAACCTGAAGAGCCTGCGCAGCTTCTCGCTCTTCCGCCGGAACGCCATGTGCTGCAACGGCTTTCTCTCGGGCGCGTGCGACCTGACCGACTTCCAGTGCCAGCCGCGCGTTGACGAGCCGCTAATCACGTGCGAGACCGCTCGCCTGCCGGAGCAAGACCGAGAAAAGCTCAAGCGCATCGACGCGTTCGTGTGCAGCACCAACCTCACGATGGACGTCGTCGAGTCCGAGCCAACGCAGCGCTCGAGCGACGTCGCGTGCGCCGGCGCCGTGTTCCGGCAGTGCCAGCTGGACGGCCGCAGCGGCATGTGCTTCAACGGGCGCATGCAGATCGTCCACTGCGACCTCTTCGGCGAGTACGAGGCCATGCGCCGGCGCCAGATCGCGCGCGGCGTCGGCGGCGCGTGCGACCCGCGCGGCGAGGCCTGGCTGGGCTGCTGGGCTCCTACTCTGTGACGTGTGAACATATAGACAGAGTGCTGGTGCTTGATCGGTTCTACGAGAGTTCTGTTGCTGAGATGTGTGAACATATGGAGAGTGATGGTCTGTAGACGGTTCTAAGAGGGCGAGCCGCTCGTCCTGTCAAACACCGCACTGGTATCCACAAACCAAATGCTGCGCTCGCTCCGCCGCGCTGCCTCCGCCGCGTCCGCCGCCACGGCGCGCGCGCCGTCGGTCGCTGCCCGCGCCACGTCGCAGATCCGCCGCTTCCACGCGTCGCCGCTCGGTGCGTGCTGCGCTTTGTCGGCTATTGACTTGTGGTGTGCTGCCTTTCGACTGACCGCGTTTGTGCTTCACGGCTTCCATCGGCTTCCTCACGCAGTGGCCCACGGCGACATGTCCGAGTTCGCCAACAACCCGACGTACGTGGCTGTCTCTCCCGGTACTGGGCGGGTCAGCGGTATTCACCTGTCGGGTTATGTATCTCTAGCGTCCACATCAAGTTCCAGAAGCCGGACGGTTCGGTCGTCGAAGTGCCCGCCAAGACGGGCATGTCGCTGCTGCAGGTCGCGCACGCCAACGACATTGACCTGGAGGGTGCGCGTTGTCGGGCTTATCTCCGTGGTGGTTTCGACCGCGTGGGTTAATCACTGGTTTTATTTTGGTGTTGGCAGGCGCGTGCGAATCGTCGATGGCGTGCTCGACGTGCCACGTGATTCTCGAGGACAACGTGTTCGACGAGCTGGCGGAGGCCTGCGAGGACGAAGAGGACATGCTCGACATGGCCTTCGGGCTCACGCACACGTGCGTATCGCATTTTCTCATGCGTGACGACTGCCATTTTTCGGACTGACTGAGGATTGTACAACTGGACAGGTCGCGCCTGGGCTGCCAAGTGATCGTGGACGAAGGCTTCGAGGGCACGACGGTGACGCTGCCCAAGGCCACGCGCAACTTCTACGTCGACGGCCACGTTCCCAAGCCGCACTAGATCGGCCCCGAAGGCACCGAGACACGGATAAAGGGGAGGGAGAAAGCCACCAAGACAACACACACGTACAGGGGGAGAGAAAGGGAATAAATAATCGCATCGCGTTGGCCCACCAGACCGTCGCGTAACTACACAGCTAACGTTTGTGCGCAGGGTCACATGAGCAGTTGGTGCTATCCATTCACACAGCCGCGACCGCGGGCACAGCACTAGCGACCGCGCTGAGGCCGTCCTGGTTGCACACGTCGACAGGATCCGCGGGAGCCGCAGTATCCTGAAGAAGCGACTCATCGGAGGTCGCGGCAGTGGGCGCGGATGGCGGCGGGGGCGGCGTCGTGGTCAGTCCCGACGAGTTGCACACGTACTCGACCGCCGCGTGGACGCAGTAGACGTAGTACGACTCCTCGCCGTTCGCGTTCGAGTGGGTGATCGCATAGTTCTCGAGCAGATGCAGCTGCGCGTGGATCGTTGGCAGGTTGCAGTGAAGCAACACGTACGTGAGCAGCGGGAAGAATGTCTCGACCGAGAACTGCGTCGTCCCCAGCACGAGCGCGGCCTCGTGGTGGAGGATAACGACGCCATACATAAGCTCGTCCAGCAGGTCGCACGGCACGACGCTCGTCATGCAGTTGAACGCGTCGATCGCGTGGATCAGGAACGCCCGGCGACCGCCAGCGACACGTCGACACGGCAGCTTGGACCGGATCTTACCGGCGAGATCCGAGCCGACGTTGAGGTTTTCGAGCGGGATGCCGCTCAGGTCGACACACTGCTTGCGCCAGAGCTTGTCCTTGCGCTGGCAGTCGATCAGTGTCTTTTGGTTGAAGCACAGCAGCGCGAGCCGCGGGAAGACCAAGCGCTGCACAAACACGTTCAGGCTCTTGGTCACGTCGTTCGGCACGTCTAGCTCCTTGCGGATGCGCCGCGTCACGCGGTCCACGAACTCAAGGATCTGCTCTGGCTGTGGGTCCTTGGTCCACTCGGCCGGCGGCTGCGTGGCCGTCTTGGTCACTGGATTCGCGTTTCTTGAAGTCTTGGACTTCTTCTCGTCCAGCCGAAGGTAGGAAGACTCGTCTTCCAGCGGCTCGAAGCAGACAGCGGCGACGTCACGAGACACGCGCTGCACCCACTGAGCTACACGCGAGTCGGGCGTCGAAAAGACAATATTTTCAAAGTGGGCCTGCGCGATCTCCCACCAGTCGGGCTGGCACATGAGCTCGTTGTAGTCCGAGTAGAACTCCTCGCCCGCCAGCACGCTCAGGATGCGCTCGACCTGCAGCTCTTGCAGCGACCGTGACGCACTAAGCGACGATCGAGACGACGAGCTTGACGAGCCGGACGACAGCGAGGCCTCGTGGCCGTCCGGGTTGGCCACTCCAGCTCCAAGCCCGGCAATTGGTACGCGTACGGCAGCCGCCTCGACCGAGAGCCCCACTGACGTCGAAGCCGACTCTTCGCGCGCGTTCGTCTGTACGAGACGGTACCAGCTGACCGCTTCCAGCAGCTTCGCGAGCATGGCGCGCTTGACGCGCGACGACTCGAAGCAGTCGCGGCCGTTCTGGATCGTCGCGTGGCGCCGCGCGTCCACGCGCTTCCGCCGGGTCGTCAGCAGTGCGGCCACCTGCCGCGACAGCGTGAGGTACTTGACGTCGTTCGCGAGCATCGCGTCGGCCGACTCGAACGAGTCCAACTGGCGCTCGGTGAGCCCGAGGTCCGGGTTGTGGGACGTCACGATCTGCAAAATGCCGTTCACGTGGCGCCGGTGGCGCTGGAGCTGGTTCAGCGCGCGGTGGTGGACGGCCACGGCGAGCCGGTCGTGGAGAAAGTCGATGCCGTCGAACGCGTTCGTGAGCCCGCTCTTGGACGAGCCACCGAACGAGGCGGACGAGGAGGACGTGTTCGCGCCGCAGAGCAGCGACCACATGAGCGACTCGCGCTTAGTGTCCGCGGCCGCGGCGGCCGTAGACCGCGTGAGGCACGCGTGGGCGTCCCGCGCGAACGCGGCCTCGATTTGGATCCGCTCGTCGATCTGCGCGCGGCACTCCTGGAGCTTGGAGCGCAGCCGGCCAGACGTACGGGCCGCGCGGTTGCGCGCGTGTGTGGGGCTCTCAGGATCCTCACTGGACGACGCGTCCCCCGCGTGGCCGCCTTGTGGATTACCGATGTCGGCTGGCTGCGGGTGGTCCTCGTCGTGGATGTACTCGCGGGCCGCGCTGCGGATAGTGTCGAGTGTGGCCGCGGGCGTCTTCATGCGGCCGGCCGGGTGCGGCACCGGCACGAGATCAGTCGGGAGCCGCTTTCGGTTCCAGTTTGCGTAGCCGCTGTGGCCCAACGTTTTCCGTGGGGTCGCGGCCGTGGCCGCCTTGTGGCCGCCGCTGTCCGCGCGGCCGCTGCCGGCCACACTGGCGATTGTGGCCATGGTGGACGCGCGGACGCGCGGATGCAGCTCGTACCCGCTCTCGGCCGAGCTCGCGCTGAACGACGGGCTCGCATCCACGAGGTCGTCGCTCGTCTCGGTCGTGTACGAGAAGGAAAACGACCCAAGCTTCTGCGTGGGCGCCTGATGGCCACGTCGCAGGTGTCCGCGGCGGCCGTCTTCGCCGTGGCTGTCGCCCGCGTCCGCGTCGTCCTCGTTGTCGTCGCTGGCCTCGCTGCGGTCGTAGCTGTTGCAGCTCTCGGCCAGCGTGCGCGTTGCCAGCGTATTCGTGGGCGACTGCATGACCTCGTAGAACGAGTTCTCGCGCGCGCGCCGCGCGTGGCCGTAGTAGCTCTCGATCACCGGGTGCGCGGCCCAGTCGGGCGTCGCCCACACGACCGGCGCGCCCACGTCATGCGCGACGCTGCTGCCAGCGCTCGGAGTGGACGAGAGACGGCGCTCGCGCACGCGGACGCCCGTTGTGGCCGTGGACGGCTGCATCGCCTTGTGCATGTGGGGATCTGCCACCTCGGCGGCACTTATTGTGGATGTGGGGACTTGTGGACGCGGCGGCTGGATGAGCTGTGGCCGATCCGTTTCAGATGGCGCTTCGTCGGACGGGTGGAATTCCGCGGCCATGACGCCGAGTTAAATGGGGGGGGGGGGGGGGG
>JAADWV010000063.1:0-88702 GCA_023336295.1 Pythium folliculosum | reverse complement strand
CGGCATGGAGAAGCGCTTTACGGAGCACCAGCTGATCGGTGACGCGGTGAAGGAGGCGATGAAGGCGCTCGGTTGCTCGCTGGTGACGTCGGAGGGCTCGCACGCGCACACTTTGAGCTGCGTGCGCTACCCGGCGGGTGTCGGTGCCGCCGACTTCCTCCCGAAGGTGGTGAAGCGTGGCATCTCGCTCGCCGGTGGTCTCCACAAGGACATCAAGACCCAATACTTCCGTATTGGCCACATGGGTCCGAGCACGCGCCGCCTCGACCACATTATCAAGACGGTGCAGGCCATCGAAGGCGCGCTTGAGGAGTGCGGCCACAAGATCCCGGAGAAGGGAAAGGCGGCCAAGATCATCAAGGCGCTCACGAACAAGGGCATCGCGCTCAAGCCGTGCTCGTCGACCGACAAGGTGTACCACGGGTGCCCCGTGCCGGCGCGCTGCCAGGTGTACACGATCGCGAGCCTCGCGGCGGCCGTGGCTGTCGGCTTCCTGCTCGCGCAAGTCAAGAAGTAAACGACGGACTCCACTTCAGCAGTGACACGTAGACAAGAATACATGGTCAGTAGGCATGCATTTGGAGACGAGAGGTCACCACTGCGCCTCGGAAAACGAAAAAAAAAAAAGGCTGTCTCTAAGGCGAAACCTCTGGACCCTGGATTCCAGATACTCTTCGGCGTGGAGACGTGTACCGTATTGAGGTGCTGGAAGACGAGCCCGCGCATACTGGTGGCTCTGGATCCTGGGCTCGACCAGAGGCGACCCAGTGACATGGAGGATCAACTTCAACATGGCCGCGTCCGATCCGACGTTTGTGCAACCCGTTTGCACTGAAATGGTGTGGTACACCTAAATTAGAACCCTCCTTCGAGTTTTTTGTTCTCACAAAACGAACGAGAACGAGAACCGGAGAAAGCTGCAGCGCCGACGGCGAGAACCCTCCCGAGTGACGTCGCCACGCCGCCCGAATATCAACCCAGCGGCCCACATCTCCAGAACATTCCGCAATATCCGGATCACCACCACCACGCTCGCTCGTCCAGCCGTTCGTTGGCATTTCGTTTTTTCGTGGGTACGATTTGTTGGCCGGTTCCCAACGATTTCTCCCCAACTAGTTCCTCCTTGTCCTCGGCACCGTCATGGCGTGGCGCTGCAGCGCGCTGACCAACGAAGGGCTCGTGGACAACCTCGCGCGCGCCGGCATCGTGCAGTCACGGCGCGTCGTGGACGCCATGAAGGCCACCGACCGCGCGCGGTACATGGCCACCGACGCGGCCACCTCCCGAGCGCCCGTCGACGCGCACGTCGCGTACATGGACGCGCCGCAGCACATTGGCCACCGCCAGACCATCTCGGCCCCGCACATGGTTAGTCCCAATCAACTTGGTTATGTTACCCCTTATAGTTCCGCGTCATTGGCTCACTGGATGTTGTCCCTGGATACGCGCAGCACGCGTTCGCGCTGGAGCTGGCGGACGTGGCACTGGGCCACAGCGGCGGTCAGGAGGCGCCGGCGCGCGCCCCGCCGCGCGTGCTGGACGTGGGCGCCGGCTCCGGGTACCTCACGGCGTGTCTCGGGCGCATGGTCGCGCCGCTGGGCGGGCGCGTGTTCGGCATCGAGCGCATCCCGGAGCTCGTCGAATTTGCGCGCAAGAACATCGAGCTGGCCGACGGCGACCTGCTGGCCAGCGGCGTGGTCTCGGTGCAGCGTACGTACCGTATGTGCAAATGGGCACTCTGGCGTGGTCGGGATCTGAGTGGCTGTCGTGTGTGTCCTAGAAGCGGACGGCTGGGCCGGGCTGCCGAACGAGGCGCCGTTCGACTTTATCCACGTGGGCGCGGCGGCCGTCGAGCCGCCCCAGTCGCTCATGGATCAGGTAAATGTGAAATGGCGTCTTGGATGGCGGATGTGTCGGGTGCTAATCTTGTGTGTGTGTGTGGGATGTTGTAGCTCGCGAGCGGTGGGCGGCTCGTGGTGCCCGTGGGCGGCGTCGGTGAGACGCAGGTGCTGCTGGAGATCCAGCGCACGAGCCAGAACGAGTTCACACAGAAGAAGCTCATGGACGTGTCCTACGTGCCGCTCGTGCGCGAGCAGCGCACCGAGCTGTGAGAATCTGTGGTTTGTTGGCTTCTCATTCGTCGGCGAAACTACGAACGTGACGAGGAGGTTTTTTGGGCAAGAACACAATCGATTATTGTTCCCTTTTCCAAGAAACAACGACGCCACACATTCGTTCTCCGGCATGTATGTCTAGCTAGCAGGAACAGTGCGTGAGTGTGTGGATCTGGGAGCACAGCGCTCGCAGCGCCATCCATTCCGGCGGTGTGGGCTCTTTCGTCTCGGTCACGTCAGCGTCGTGGAAGACTTTGAGGATGGCGCAGACCCCGATGGCGCGGCTCTGGTCGTGTAGACTGCGATAAAAGCTAGCAACCTCACTGTCCGATGCCGCGTGGAGCAGCGCTGCCTGTGAATGGCGTCGTGCTTGGGTGAGCAATAAAAACAGGTGCAGCACGCGCACGAGCAGCGATACAAGGTTCGGCTCGCGATAGGACGCACCGGTCTCGTCGACGAAGCGGAGTGTCCAGTGGATAATGGGCCTCAGTATGTCGTGCTCAATGGATATGCCGGACCTCTTTGTTAACGCCGCGCCGTTCAGAGGGTTCTGTGCAATACTGGTGATAGCGTAAAGAGACCCTGTGGCGTCCAGCACCACGCTTGTTGCGTTGACGAAGCTGTATACGAGCAGATGCTGGACCAAGGCCGCGGTGATCTCCGGCACGCAGCGCACCACGTCGGCGTGAGTCGGTGGGACTCGCCCTTCCTGATCAAACCGCTCGATCCAGACGATTCGCAACAGCTCTAGACCAGCAAGCACGGCATCAGCCTCGCTTCGTATATCTTGGGCAGAAGCAGCCATCGCTTGCCTCATGCCCTGCAGGACAATCGCGACCGGGTCTTCGTGGTTGTCACGTGATACTTCTTCGCGTAGAAGCTGTTCCCGGACGTGCCGCGCGGCCTCTCCTCCGTGCAGCGACAGATTGATGAGCAGTTTGAACGCCCACATCGTGGCTGGTACAGCGCTGGCATGGCGAGCAAATGGCAGCACACCCACCCGAACACAGTTCGTCACGACCAACGCGTCGATGCAGTCGACGTCGCGAGTCAGCTCTTCTAATCGTGCAGGTTCTCGGCATTTCCCACGCCGATCTCGGTTTGTGTCGCCGGCCCCGGTGCCGTAAGAAGACGCTAGGAGCGCAAGCGTGGCAAACAGGTACAGGATCGCCTCGGTCTCTCGGTCTCTGTCGTGATCGGTACCATCATGGTTCCCCAGCTCGACGGATACTCGTTGTAGTGTGTCGAATATAGTCCGGACGACCCCGGCGCACAGCAAAACCTTCTTCACGCCGTACTTGACCTGGGTCAGAAGCACGCGCGCAGCGTACTTCCGAAGTTGTCTGCTGGTAATTGAGGCTTCCTCCTCCGAACACACAATGTGCTGGATAACGTGGAGCGCCGTGAGCTGCACGGCCTTATGCTGGCAAAAAGCTCGTATCCGTGGAGCACACCTGCCGAGACCCAGACCCAAGTACATCGCCTCGAGAGTCTTCATAGTCATAGGCGACCCCAGTGCGGCACCCTCTGATCCACACCAACGCGCGAGTACGTCGCCAAGATGCTGCAACATATCCGATTCAACAACAACGGCAGCGAAGGTGTCACGTGTGCTCCCGCCGGATGATTCATGAAGACGAAGCACGACCACGAGCAGCTCCAGCGCCTCGTACTGGAGTTCGTGGTCTGTCGGAAATGTTGACAAGACATGACCCACAACAGCGACGGGCTCGGCGCGCAGCAGCAACTCTGTTCGATCCACCTCGCCCTCGGTATCGCTGCTGTCGTTGTGGGCGATCGCGATCAGCGTCGCGAGCGCCCACTTCTGGACGTCCGTATTGCCGCTAAACTCGCGCAGCGACGCGTCAAACACACCCAGTTGGTCCACGAGCAGCTGACGACGGTGGTCGAGCTCGCACTGAGTCGTGCTCACGAGGTCTTGCAGCTCTTCCAACTCTTTCCGCGCGCTCTCGTGCTCGTCACGCGCAGCCTTGACCTCTTGTTCGTACAGATCTTGGGCTCTTTGCTCTTCGTCGGCAAGTTCCTGCCGTTGACTTTCGTACCGGACCACCAACTCGTCTAGCACAGTGTTGCGCGCCAGCCACTGCCCATGCCAGTGCCGCTCGAGCGCGCCGACCTCGTCAAGCTCCGCACGAAGCTCGTCCGCGCGACCTTCCGTGTCGCAGAGCACCATAGAGTTCCGCCGGAACGCGAGCTGGGCGTCTTCGAGCCGCTGCTGAGCCTCAAGGTGCTGGCCTTCGAACTCGGCCTCGTGCTGGCTCAGCGCCGCGCGCTGCAGCTGGAGCGGCGCGAGTACGCACTTCTCGACCGTCTCGAACGACGCGACGTCGAGCGCCGTGCGGAACTGCGCGTCGGGCACGTCCAGCGGCACGCGGACGTCGTCCAGCAGCCAGCTCACGAACTCGCGTTTGCCCTGCCGGCAGGCCACGTGGAGCGGCGTGGAGCCCACTTTGTTGCGCAGCGTGGCCGCGAGCGCGAACTCGGCCACGAGCATCTTGGCCATCGGCAGCAGCCCGTACTGCGCGCAGAGGTGGAGCGGCGTGGCGTCGGCGTTGGCCGCGAACCGCACGGCGGCCGCGTTGAGGTCCAGCTTCTTGAGGTGGAGCTCGCCCGCGTGGCGCCGCACGGCCTTGAGCTGGTTCGCGAGCAGGTCCGCCCAGAAGGGCTTGAGCGCCGCCGCGAGCTGCAGTGACGTGAGCTTGCACGGGAAGCTCGAATTATAAGCGGGCTCGTACGTGATTAAATTCACGCGCGTTGGGGGCCACGTGGCCGAGCGCGCGTCCGTGGCGTTGGCGATGGGAGTTGCAGTTCGTTGGTTTGGCGACGCGAGCGGCGGGAGCGTTGGCGTTGGTGCGCGCGCATGTTTGTTGGATTGTGGTGTGGGCGCGCGCGCGCTGTTGGTGGTGGTTGGTGTTGGCGCACGCGTATTGTTGTTGATCGTTGGCGTTGGCGTCCGCGGTCTTGTTTGCGCTCGGGACTGGGTTCTCGAGGTGCCTTTGGTCGGCGTCTTGGACGGCGATGCACGATCGTTGGTTGGGCCGGTCGCGCGCACCACGTTGATCGGGGGTAGCACGTTGGACTCATCGCGCGCACTCTCGTCGCGCCCACCAGCGCTGCCGTCGGCCGCTGCGGCTCGTTCACGTGTAGGAGCGTTGGCTGAGTCGTCAACCATGGACGTCATCCATGGGAACCCGCGACTTTTGTCATCATGGACACCAACGGGCGCGGTCTCTCAACGCCGGAGACGTTTCAGTTCTGGATCCGGAGAACGGGAATCAGGATCCAGCTTCAACTTGCCCGCTCCACCCAGACCTGGATCGGTAAGAGTGGGCTTGTGCTCCCAACCACAAAACAGATCTCTCGCGCGTTGGGAAAACCGTACAACGGAACCATCTCAACGCACAACCACGCAAGGCGCTGAACTCACGCTGATGCTGAGAACGGATCTCTCGCCTCCGCCTGTTGGCGCGGTCATTTGTTGTGCGTAGAGTCGCCCGCGCAGGTGGCGTGTGGCGTGCCGCGCAGACGGTGTGACGCGAACCGCGTCGCGCCAAGGCCAACGGAAAGAGAGCATGCCACGTTGTGTGTCGGGTGGCCGTCGCGTTCAGCCACTGACTGCTCGCTTGCAACCCATGAGGACACAACAGCTTTGGGCGGTTGGGGCCAGTGCGTGGGACTGGTTGCGCATTTTAGTCAACCCACATGGGCGCCACCAGATGAACAAAGCCTCGCGGGTTGCGATTGCACAGAGGCCTCCGCTGGTGGAGTTGGACCGGATCAGCATATCGCGAGTGTTCATTACCGGTATTCTCTTCGGGACTAGAATTTTTGTTGGGGGAACTGTATCTGTATCATTTGCGATGCTGGAGCATCCGCCTCGCCAGAGCTGCCAACAGCGCGCTGGATGTCGGTTCTGGATCTCCTTCGATATGTTCCGAGTGTCCACAACACGGGATCTGCACGGATGGCCAGTGGTGGGGGATGATGATGGCAAGCGCCGCCGGCCACTCGCCACTCGGGTGGATCGTCTTCTCTTCGTTGAGAGCCCCCCTCTTTTCTCCCACCATCGAATCAGTCACCCGTCGTCATGGTGTCCACGCTGGTTGACCAGCTGCCGGTCACGCCAGCCTCCAAAGCGCCGAGGCACCCGGCCACTCGCGCACTGCACTCGAAGGCGCTCCCACTCCGAATCATATCATATTTCACGGGCTACAGTGTACCTGTAACTGGACCGCACCACTGCAACGCCCCCATCCACTTTGAACTTTATGTATGTACTCTCGCAGGTCCAGACCCCAATGGAACATGTGAACGACTGAGCCCCTTCGTCAGCTGCACGTCCCCAGCGGGAAACCTTCCTCCTCCCTCGCTTCCTCCATGGCTCCTCCCCCGAGCCTGCCTTTCCCTCGCATCCTCCTCCTCCGCCACCTTCGTCTCCCAACGCTGTCACCGACTGCGGCGGCCGTCGCGGTGTGATCGCTTCCGCTCACTCGCCATTCCCCGCGTTGCGGACCTAGCCGATTATGAAATTCCAGCTGCCGGAGCGCGCGTTCCCGACGCTCGTGCTCTCGGCCCACGAGGAGCGCGACCTCATCGACGAGGCCGACCGCATCATCGAGGAGACCATCGCCGCGCAGGAGCGCTACATCGCGCGCGGCCGCCGCGTCGACTTTGCGCAGTGGAAGCACTTCCGCACCAAGGAGGGCATCAACGTCTACCGCCAGCGCGGGCTCGGCGGCAACAAGAAGCTCTTCGACCCGCTCGCGGCCGCGGATGCGCTGGACGACGCACGGTCCGAGATCACGGAGACGACGACGTCCTCGTCCGGGCCGGCGTGGCTGCCCGTGCGGGACGCGTTCGTGTCGGCGTCCGCGGGCGGCGCCGGCATGTTCAGCTTCCGCGCGGCCAAGACGCCCGGCGCGCGCCGCGCGCCGCAGTCCACCAAGAGCATGGCGTCGCTGGACGAGCAGAGTGGGGCGCCAATCTCCCCGGTCGCTTCCAGCGTGGACAACCTCTCGGTCAGCAGCGAGCACGGCTGGATGGAGTACCAGCGCAAGCCGGCGAACGTGCCCGGCATGCTGGCCGTGGGCGTCGTGGACGGACGGCTCGAGGACGCCATGTACGGTGTGTTCTGTGAGGACGACGCGTCGTGGCGCTGGAAGAGCTCGCAGATCAACGACAAGCTCGACGACGCGCGGGTGCTCGCAACGATCCGCGGGCCGACGCGGGACGACCCGTTCCGCTTTATCGGCGTCAAGTGGTTCACCAAGGAGCACCCGAGCGCGCTCCAGAGCGTGGTCAAGCGCCGCGACTTTCTCACGATCGAGGCCATGGGCACGACGTACGACGCCACGGGCCAGGTGCGGCTCGGGTACTTCATAATGCACTCGATCGACATCCCGCGGATCCCCGTGCTAAACGACCTCGACATCCTGCGCGGCCGCGTGAGCTTCTGCTTCATCCTGCGGCAGGCGAGCCCGTCGTCGATCGAGATCTTCGCGCGCGGCTTCTCAGACCCACAGGGCGAAATGTACGAAGCCGTGTCGGTGCTGCTCGCGTCCGAGTCGATCCTCGCGGCTGTGCGCATCGTGGACTTTGGGCACATCAAGAAGCTGCGGTGGCTCATGATGAACCGCCGCGAGCGGCAACGCCAGCGCCACCACCACTTCGCCGACATGGACGCGCACCCCGATCCGTCCACGTGCAATACGTGCCACAAGCCCGTGAAGCGACTAGGAAGTCTCTTCCAGGGCAGCGCTACGTGTCAGGTGTGCCACGCGTCCGTGTGCAGCAAGTGCGTTATCACCAAGCACATCACGGTCGACATCTCGGCGGACGGCGCCACGCAAAAGCCGCTGCCGTTCTGCCTCGCTTGTGTTATGGAGGCCAAGAACCTCGAGGCCTGGGAAATCGCGCTCGAGGGCGTCACGCAGCGCCAGTACAACCTTCTACCGGCCGATCTCTTTCCCGGTAGCACCAGTAGCCAGACCTCGCAGGCCTCGTTCCGGCGGCGAGACGCGCAGTTCCGGAGAGAAGACCCGGCGGCGCTGCGGCGCGCGGTGTCGGCGCCGCGCATGGCCAAGCCGCGGAGTGGCTCCAACTCGCGTATGCGCAGCTCGTCCTACGGGCGGGACCACTTTTTGACCACCTCGCCGGCGCCTCACCACCAGTACGCGCCGCCTTCGCACCGAGCGCCGCCGCCCCCGCCGCCGACGGACGCGGAGGCCCGCATGCAACAGCGGAGACGCGAGCAAGGCTCGGTGCTGCTGTACACGTAATACCGCGGTACATACAAGTCGAGGGCACTCGCGTCCAAGATACCCACTGTAGTAGCTTGAACAGTATCAACCAAAGACACGTAGGATCCCCACTCGACACCATTGCCTTCCTGGCCACGCCTTCCAACGACGAAAGACGCGGCGGATTAGCGACGAGGTGTTCGCCGTGGCACGGAGCGCCACGCCTCACCGGGAACTCCGGAGCCGCGGCCAGACGTTTGACGTGCGTCATGAGCATGACGTTACGTCAGTGGGAGCCGCACCCAGCAGTCACGCTTGCAACGCTACTCCGCCGCGAAGTGAGGAGATCAGCAACAACGCTGTGGGCCATGCCCTGGCTTCACGGCCACGCGCCTGGCACACCAAGCAACCGCTGGTCACGTCCGGCGGGGGCACCACGTTGCTTCCGTCTGCAGTGTTCTGTACACAGGATCGGCGAAGCGCCGCGGCCACTGCCTGCCTGTCGCGGGCGGACCTCTACCGGACCTCGAATCAGGATCTGCGCGCACGCCCACACATCGAGAGAACCTCCACGTGGCCCGGCCGTTCCTGTAGCACGGGTGCGTGCGTGGCGTGGAGGGCGGTCGTGTTGAACGGGCGTCTGCTTGGGCGGAGCAGCCCTAGCTGGTGGGTGGAGCCTTCGCGCCGGGAGCGCGCACTCTTCTTACGTATGCAAGGAGCTCCCGTTGCGTCCCTCGTACATGACCGCGGCCCCGCAGCGCGTCACGGACTCGTGGGAGAGTGGCAGTCGTTCTCCTGACGAATCTCTCTGGCGGTTGGGGCGGGCGCGAGAGACGCGCCGACAAGTCAGGGCGCGTCGCTGAGCCGCGTCCTGGACGCCGTCCACTCCACCGGAGGGCCTGTCTTCGCAAACGTTCCACGGCGTGAAGGTGGGAGTTGTTGACCACCAGCGTTCAGTGCTGCCGATCTTCACCATCGTTGGCGGTGCTTGCTATGGAGATTCGTGTGGGTACAGTATACGCACACCGTCGGTGGCAGACGCGGCACATGGCGCGGTTGGCCTCGAACGCCCTCAGATTTTGTGGGCGTTCGAGTGCAGTGCAACGCGGGACGCCAACACCCCGAGTCTCGGACGTGGCGCTGGATTCGAACGGACCGGACAGGCCATGGCGACACCACAGGGTCCATTGAAGGCTTCCGAGCTTCAACGAAGACACGGCACGCGCGGCCAAGAGCTCAACTGCCGGATGGGAGGGCAGTCACAACAACGTTGCTGGGATCCGCAGTGTGGTTTGTGGCGTACAGCATGTACTGCGTGGCGCCAGACAAATCACCCCACTGTTGGAGGAACTCTTGCGCAGAACAGTACAATACTGTAGTATTGAACCAAAGTGGCAGCGCAGTGAAAGGGATACAGTACAGGATGTATGAAAGTGTCAGCCACCCTCATATCCCACCATGACTCGCACTTACATGTTCCAACCTGAGACTCGTGACCAGTCCAGTAGTGTACAGTATCCTAGGATATGCACCGTATGGACTCCAGCGAGGGAGAGAGCCGCGCAGCTCCTTTACGCGTCACCCGATTCACTGAGATGCACTGGTACAGTCCGAGTTGGCTCAAATGGTCAGTGGAGCGCTCTCCCTCTGTACAACCACGCAGTGAAATCCTGGGCTTTCTCATCGCCTGGTTAGGCCACCGAGACTCTCCATGTGGCCTCGAAAAAGGGCGGAGACCTAAAGGATTCGGTGAAGAACTGAAATCTCCCCCACGATCCTCAGTTCGCTTTTCCCAACGTTTCACCGTTGCAGATACTGCACACTAGTTCGGGGCGTCGAAGTAAGTACACCGCAGTGCGTGGCTTTGATGCTGCGGAAGCTTCGTTGTGGCGGTCCAATCTATCGTCCGCCCGGCCTAAGTCGCCCAACCGGACTCTGGACTCCGGCCCGGAGTGGTCGGGGACACCTACGTGCACGGAAATCCACGTCACCGGCAACAGACGGAGGCCATTTCAATAAACCCCAAGCGCAGTGGGCACGGCACTACACCACCGAAGCCGTTGCTGATGCGGTGCGTTCGCGCGATCGGAGGTGGCGACTTCCCCGCATCCAGGGCTGCAGCAAATTCCAACGTTTAGAGAAGGCACTCCAAAGAGTTGGCATCAGAGGTTTTTCGATAAAGTGACCACAAATCCTGTCGTGGTCAAGTCGTAAGAACACAACTGGAGAGGTCCCGGACTTTAGCGCGGCACTGTGACCTCGATACAGTGGGAGAGACGGTCAAATTGCTTTGTGAGCCCCATCACGCACTGGCATCATCGTTATTCCTAGTCGCTAAAACGCGACTCTGGCGGATCCGATCTCGGATCTCGGAGGAGCCGAGTGACTGATCGTCGCTTTCTGGCCGACGTGACCCGATTCAAGTTGAATCGGGAGTGATGCAAGAGTGGGCACCCGTCCAGGTACAGCACCGGGCCGGGCGGTTTCTATTGTCCCTCTTCTCTCACATCGGCGGTGGCGTGATCTGCAGAGGCTTCACGCAGTGTGGCCAGCCTTTCTGAGAACTGCTTGATGCGCGAGCACTCTCCACCGTTGCGCTCTATCGGATGCCCTGGGTGTGATCTGGACTGGACTGTACACGCATGCACGTTTGACTGCATCGCCAAACTCCGCCTCTTGATCCAGGCGTCGGTCGAGATAAGACGCACCACCACCCCTACGGTACAGTGAGGATTCTAGTCTTGCCATCAGGTGTGCCACCGACAGGTTCTGGCGACCGGATCAGCTGGCGGTCTATTTGGCCCTCAATTTATCACGCCGGCCGCCCCTGATTATCGGATAGCGTTGTGTCGGTCGCGGTCGCTGGAGAACTGCCCGCTGTCTCCGATGCTGGCGTTCGGCTGTCTGTCGCGCGCAAGCGGGCACTCGTTTCCAGTTCTGACTTCTTTGTTCTTTCGGTTTTGTGTTGCTGCACAAAAAACGACCCGAGGTGCTGGAACACGGACATAGGCCGGGCGAGGAGGCCGGTCCGAAAATGGGAGAGAGCTCAAAATGAGGCCCTGCACCACCTGGCGGGCTTTGGGGCCAAGCTGGGAACCGCGGACGCCGCTCGCTGCGCCCGCCCACGATCGTTGACGCGGGATGGTCGCATCACGGCTGCTCACACCTACTGTACGACGCGCGCAGAGATCGTGGCGTTGGCCGGCCAGCCGTGCCACCAGCCCAGCTCCTCCTCCTTCTTTCCTGTTGTGTCCCCCTCCCTCCGCTCCTCCCGTCCGCTTCACTCCCAAAACACGCGTCGGGAATTCCCACGCGTCGCCCATTCCCGTTCTCCGCGCCCCGCAGAACATTCTCCCCACTCTGATCCCGAGTGGGCTGAGCCGATCCCAACTTCTCTTCCAACGCTGTCTCCCTCCCCGGCGCGTATAACCACAACTCCCATCGTCGTGACTCGATGAGCATGAAGTTCCGCCTGCCGCCCAACGCGTTCCCGCCGCTGTCGCTCTCGCGCGACGAGAAGCAGTGGCTCCGCGACGAGATGAACGCCGTCGTGGCCGAGACCATGCGTGCCGAGCGCCGGCACGTGAGCCCGCGCGACGGCCGCGCCGCGTTCCCCAAGCACCAGTGGCGCACCGTGCGCGCGCGCGACGACTTTTGCGTGTACAAGGAGCGCCGCGGCAAGCGCGCGGCGTCCGCGTCCTACGACGAGACGGCCAGCGCCGTCGCGCCCGCGGACTTCGCGGCGTCGGGCCACTCGCTCGCCGACTCGCGCGCGTTCTCGGTCGACTCGATGCGCAGCAACGACGAGCTGCCGATCGTGAGCGAGCCCACGTCCGTGCGCAGCGCGTCCTCCGGATGGACCAACTCGTCGGGCGAGGACCCGGAGAGCATCGTGGCGTCGATGAAGGACCCGCACGTGCCCATGCTCATGGCCGCCGGCACGCTGGACGGCACGCTGGACGACACGGTCTTTGGCGCGCTCGCCGGCGACGACGTCGCGTGGCGCTTGCGCACCACGTACGTCAAGGACAAGTTTGCCGACGCGCGCATCCTCGCCAAGATCGACGGCCCGACCGCGGAGGACCCGTTCCGCTCGCTCTGCGTCAAGTGGTTCACCAAGGAAGTGCCCGCGCTCGTCGGCTCGTTCATCCAGCGCCGCGACTTTTTGATTCTGGAGGCCACCGGCTCGGGCGTCGAGAGCGACGGCAAGCGCTTCGGATACTACATGATCCACTCGATCAAACTGCCGAGCGTGCCGGAACTCACCGACCTCAACGTCATCCGCTGCAAGGTCTCGCTGTGCTTCATCTCGCGCGAGCGCTCGCCGCAGACCTCGCACTTGTTTGCGCGCGGCTTCTCGGACGCAAGAGGAGAGATGATCGAGACGGTCGGCGTCGCGCTCACGGCCGAGTCGATCATCGCCGCGACGCTCGTGGTCGAGTGCGCGACGGTCAAGAAGCTCACGTGGCTCATGCAGCAGAAGAAGCGCACGCGCCAGCAGCGCGTCCAGGCGGCCGCGAGCGCCGCACTGCCCAGCGAGTGCGAGGCGTGCCACCGCAGCGTGCAAAAGTTCTCGCTCACCAAGCACCTCCACTCGTGCCAGGCGTGCGGCACGATGGTTTGCTCGAAGTGCACGGTCCAGAAGCGCCTCGTGGTCGACGTCTCGGGCGACGGCGTGGTGGAGCGCCAGCTCACGTTCTGCTTTGGCTGCGTGCTCGAGGCCAAGCGCCAGTCCTCCTGGGTGGTCGCGTCTGACGCGCAGCTCGGCGAGCACAAGCACCACCACTCGCAGCAGCCGCAGCCGCGGCACCACGCGTCAATCCAGAAGCACGCGCCCCCGCCGCCGACTATGGCGCGGTCCCAGTCCGCGGGCGTCGACTTCGCGGCCTCGCGCAGCAGCTCCATCTACTCATCCTCGTCGCGTGCGTCGACGATCTTCGCGGCCTCGGCCGGCAGCAATGAGAGCTCGCGTCACACCATCGTGCGCCCGCACTCGAGCAAGTCTGTCGCCGGCGTCGGCGTCGTGCTGTATTAACCCCGATCATGTTGGTAGTCGTTGATAGTTCCGTCGCGTGTTAGTAAGTAAAAATCGATCGAGTTTCCCACGAACATCGTTCTGGTGGTGTCCTCTTGATCGCTCCATGCCCGTAAATGCCATCAAGAGAACACTCTCAAGAAAGAGAACCCCCTCGTTGCTTATGCGTGCCACAATGCGGCTACTTGTGTTCCGATGGCGTTATATAATCTGAGATTTCCTTCTACTGACCACCTTTGGCGTGGTCGTTGGGCTTCGAAGGCGCGAGCCCGTGGACAAAGTTGTAGTAGACGTACTTGCAGTCGAACTCCATGTCGTGCCAGTAGTTGACCGACACGGTCGCGCACAGCTGCGTCGCGCGGTGATACCACATCGCCGGTAGGTACAGCACCTCGCCCTCCTCCACGACACACTCCAGTGGCCGCAGGTGCGCGGCCAGCGGGAACTTGGCGGCGTCGATCCGCACCGGGTCCACGGGGATCCACGGCGTGTCGCCCGTGTCGGGCGACGGCACGAGGTGCCACGCGCGGTGCTGCGGGTACGTGGCGTGGAATTTGTTTGTGGCAGCCTCGTCCGGCATGTCGTCTTCGCTGAGAGAATCTTCATGACGGAACCGCAAGGACGGGAACTCGCTCTCGTATAGGCACGCGACGTCGGCGGGCGGCAGCAGCGTAAAGTGCTTGCGGCCGCGTACGACGCAGTACATGTTCTCGTAGTGGTCCTTGTGCATGGTGGACACGGCGCGCTCGTCGCCAATCCAGATGTTGACGGCCTCGGGCTCGTTGCCGAACGCGTCCTTGGCGAGCGCGAGGCACGGCGGCACGTCCTGGTACAGGTGCGGGAACTCGTCGCGCAGGCTGTCGTTCTGGTGGGACAGGTACGGCACGCCGTCGATCGCGCCACGGTCGCGGAACACGCGGAAGAACTCGCGCAGCGGCATCGTGCGCTCCTCGGGCATCACGAACAGCTCCTCCGCGTCCTCTCCGACGGCCAGCACGGCGTCGCCGTACCCAGACGGCGTGACGTCGACGGTCACGAGCGCCTCCTCGTCGTCTTCGCCGTTCACGCGGGCGACCAGGTAGTCGTCGTCCTGCCAGCGCTCGCGCACGTGGCGCCACTGCGGGCTCTCCATTGCGTGGAGCAGCACGACCGGCACGCTCTTGCTCACGAAGCGCCGGTAGAACTCGAGCGGCGACAGCGCGCGCGCGTCCACGCGCGGCACGGCGTCTAGCGGCGCCCAGAAGTCGTTGATGTCCTCACGCAGCTGCCGGATGCTGGCCTCGAGCTTCGCGCTGGCGGTGGCGGCGGTGGTGGTGGTGCCGTGCGTGTCCATGGTCACCAATGTTTCTGGTTGGGATACCGTGTGAGCTACAGTGACACATCCTCGTTCTCAGATGAATGACACTGGATCAAGTGGCAAAGTTCGGGACATTTAGTGACAATAGCTACATCTGCTGAGTAATAGCTACCTCTGCTGAGTGACACTGGAACGAGGCCAGCAGTTCCAGAGGATCCAATTGCACTTCCACAAGGTGCTTCAGATCTATCGAACTGGTGCGTTCTCAAGTCGACAGGCGCGCGCTGCAACATGGTTGGGTGACCGAAATGAGAAGGCACTGACGGACCAAGCCTGCTGTTTCCGTTCACGCCCTGGAGTTTTGACTAGAGAGGCGGCGGCCGCTCGGGCGCGTCATCCTGTGATCTGGCTGCTCGGTGGCCTTTACGCAGTGAAGTGCATCGCCGTCCCCCCTCGTCCACAAGACAACGCCTGCATATGCTGCAGTGGACACGCTGGAGAGATACCGAGTGGTGACGTGGTGCGTCGAAAGATTGAGCGCGCAACCGGGAGAGTGCGCGTGGCGCCCACAGTTTCCACATGACGGAGCTGTTCCAGGGAACCAACTGATCTCATCGAAGAGTCAGAAGGTATCCGTTCATAGGAGGTATATAAAATCGATAAATTACCATGTTTTGCTTTAGATGATGATTGATTTATAGAAGTACGTACTGAGAGAGGCATAGAGTCGGGTCACGTGGCTGCTCGTGTACCCATTCCGGCGGCGCGCAGCAATCAGAGCGTGAACGCAAAGGTCAACGACTGGGACGCGCAACCGACCTGGCAACAGCCTTACTCCTCTTCCATACCGCGACTACCCTCTTGCGCTTGGACAGCCCGAATCACATTGCTCATTCCCCAATTTGCCTCTTCCCTCAGAAGTCGCTAAAGCAAGCTATCGCCTTTGATGAAGACCGCCCAACTCCTTCTCGCTTCCCTCGCCACGGCCAGCCTCCTGGTGAGCCAGATTGTTGCTCACGGTCACATGACGCAGCCCAAGGGACGCACGAGCGAGTCGTTCGGTGACCCGCAGGACAAGTACGCGTGCGACGCCGACAAGACCGGCACGGTCACGAGCTTCGCGTCAGGCGAGGCGATCGAGGTCATCTGGACGCGCAACAACCACATCGGTGGCTTCATCCGTTACTCCATCGCTCCAAAGAGCTCTGTGAGCAAGGCAACGTTCGACGCCAACGCGTTCTTCTACACGTGCCGCGAGAGCGACTGCTCGCTCAAGCAGTGCAAGGACAAGTACTGCGGCGACGACGCCGGCTCCAAGGACAACGACATCAAGTGCCGCGCCAAGATCAAGCTCCCGGACTACCTCGAGAAGGGAGACTACGTGCTCCAGTGGACGTGGCACGCCGCTGGCTCGAGCTACGGCAACATCGGTTGGAGCACGAGCAACTTCAAGACGTGCGCCGACATTCGCCTCACGACGTCCGGAACGGGTAAAAAGCCGACGTGTCCGACGTTCGTTGGCGGCGACCGCGTGACTTTCATGGAGAAGACCATGGACGATGCCAAGAAGACGAGCCAGTGCTTCTACTTTGACGACAACGGACTGGGCAAGGATATCGTCAAGTACAGCGACAACGAAGGCTACAAGCGCTACATGTTTGGCATCCCGAAGGAAGTCGAGAAGTGCGGTGGCAGCGCCAGCTCGCCGGTCGCTGGTAACTCGACGGCACCTGTGGCTACCACCAAGGCACCGGCTGCGGCGCCGGTACCGTCGTCCAGTGTCACTCCCAATCCCAAGACCGAGAAGCCGACGACCAGTCGTCCGGCATCGACCCGCACCGGACGCCCCTCGACGCGCGCGCCAGTGGCGACGGCTGCCAAGCCCACCGCTGAACCTCCAGCCCCATCTACTGAGGCACCTACGGATGATGGCACCGATGGCGATGACGACGACGCCGGCAAGGAGAGCGATGGCGGCGAGGACGCCCCGGGCACCGTGGCGCCGTGGAAGCAGGTCGCTCCGAGCAGTGGTCGCCCCTCGCGAGGCGGTCGCGACCACCGCGGCGACCCGTCGACAGATTTCACGCAGCGCGGCTACTGAGCCCCAAACGGAGTGTGTAGGCAGTAGTGTGGGCGTTCCAAGTGCGGGGTCTACCACCGGAACGACGTTGAAGCTAATCTGTAGTGAGTTTGCCTAGCCCCAGGCTAAGTACATTGATATAACGTAATGCAGTGGATGAACGTGCTGGTGTTGGATGTGCCAGCTCTGCGATATAGAGCGATCTGATTGGGCCACACCGTTTCGCCCGACGGACCAATCGGATCGAACAACAGCCATCTTTGCACAGGAGTTGTGGTTGGAACCGGTCTTGTCATGGGGCGGAATGGGCCTTCGTGCGCCCTGCAACGACGGAACCGTTCCACAAGGAAGAGGGATGTCCTGCATTCGGCGCGTCACGGTTTCTCTTCTTCTCGTGGGTATGCTCTGGCCCGGCTGACGCGGTGCAGCGCTGGGGACTGGCCAGGGGACTCGCGCCGCTGGCATCGTTTCCCGGCGTTGTGTCACCGTCGCAGGTGCCAGCAAGTCATTTTCCAACGATCTCATTGGTCAATCCGGTTCCAGCAGTGCGCCACTCGCAGGCCGCGACGCTCGACACGAAGAAAAGCAAGAGGCATGGGCGGGCGGCCCACGCGCGTGCGGCCGAGAACCGTTCCGCCGCGGAGGTCCCGTTGGAGAGAGTTGTCGACGAGAACAATCCGACTGACCATCGCCCGCTTTCCGAGACGAGCCTGGTGTTCGCGCTAACAGACGCTAAAGCCCGCTGCCTTGGCTTCGCCGTTTTCGTTCCACGACTCGGAACGCGAATCGCCTGTTTGGTTCCGCCGACCAACCCATTTCACAACTTTTCCCTACGACCACACTAACAGTCTCCGGACGATTACCATGGCCGGCAAGACGTCCCTCGATTTTATCCTGAATCCCACCGTCACGGACCCGCACGTCGCGGGGCTGCTCGGCCTCCACAAGGCCGCGATGGTCCACGTACTGCCGCCGCTGGCGCTCTCGCTGCCGTCGCCGCCGCGCGCCGCCAGCGCTGCATTCGATCTGCTGCCGCGCGGTCTAACCGTGCAGCCGTTGCGTGCCGACGAGAAGCGGTTCGTCGCGATCCGCCCCAAGGCGCCGCTGCCCTCGCCGGCAGTGGCGTCGTCGCCCGTGGTGTCTACCGACGGCGAGTCCGCGGCCGACGAGGACGACGACGACGATGAGGATGGCGACCACGACGACCACTCGCACGACGCGTCTAACCAGACAACCGCCGGCGGCAAACCCAAGCGCAAGAAGCCGTCCAAGAAGAAGACCACCATGTGCAAGGAGCCCGGCTGCACGAGCCTCGCGGTCTCGCGCCGCAGCTGCGTCCGCCACGGGGTACGTCTTTGACTAGCTGTGTCCATTATTGGCCCACGACGAGCAGCGTCTAACCTTTGGCTTTCTGGTTATCCTAATAGGGCGGCTCGCGGTGCGTCGTGGACGGCTGCAACAACGGCGCCAAGCTGCGCAACCGCTGCTTCCAGCACGGCGGCTCGACGATCTGCCTCGCCGACGGCTGTGACAGCAAGGCCAAGCGCTACGGCTACTGCTGGTGCCACGGCGGCGGCCGCATCTGCAGCGCCGAGGACTGCAACAAGGTGGCCGCGCAGGGCGGGCTCTGCTGGGCGCACGGCGGCGGCAACCGCTGCAAGCTCGAGGGCTGCACCAAGCGCTCGTACCAGAAGTACGGCTACCACTGCAAACGCCACGCCATGTACAGCAGCAGCGCCACGGAGCAGCAGCCCACTGCATGAAGAAGACATGATGCGGAGAGTGATGAAGAGCCAGTGGACACGTCGTGATGGGCTGCCAAGCGCTGGTTAGGCGGCCCCGTGATCCCTGATCTGGGAGATGCGGGTTGACACGGACGACTGTCAAGACGCCGCCCTCGTCGAGTCGAGGGAAGCACCGCCGTCAAGCCGTGGACGAACCCCAGAGAACCAAGCAAGTCGGTTTGTGGTCAGTCAGTAAGTGACCCATGCCTCGCAGCGAGGCGGCCTAAAGCGCTGTCGCTGTCGGCGCCGTAGGGATACCCTGAGCGCAGACGGCGGAGATTGAGGCAGTCAATGCTGATAACATGGCGCGAAGGGCAGTCAGCAGTCGCACACCCTCACGAGGTGACGAATTCGGAGTAGTGCCCCACCATGTAGGATACGGTCAACATCTACCAGTCATACAGAGCATTCGAGTATGTACAGTACAATTAGTCGAGCAGCTTGGGCAGCTCTCAGTGTTCATCCTGCCGAGCTTGTGTTTGAAGATGATGCACGTAGTTGTGGCGTCGGCGTGGGTAGGGAATGCCGTGCGTGATTTGCTTCCCTGCCCCATCTCTCCACTTCTACAAGTATCGAGTGTGGCAGGTTCATGTCGACGCGCCTCCTGCCCCTCGCGGATTTCGAGGGCTCGAACGCCGTGTCCGGTTTGGTGTGGTCTCAGTTTTCGATTTCCCTGTCGCCGTGTCAGCGCCATGTCCGCCAGCTACAAGGGCCACTTGCACTTCATTCTCAACCCCGCACAGCCTTCTTCGCTCCCCGGTGGAGGGGACCCGAGTGCGGCATCCTCGACCTTCGGATTCCGGCAGTCGCACCTTTTCGAAAAGCTCACTTCAACTGCGTCGCGGCGCCCCGTCGCGACATGGCGAGCCAGAGACGATACCCCCGCAGTGGACCCAGCCAGCGAGCGGCCGACGTCCGTGCTGCTCGCGCTCGTGCGCAAGAAGCGCGGCAAGAAGAAGGCGTCGAGCAAGCCCGCCACGCGCAAGCTGTGCAGCGAGCCGCAGTGCACGAGCCGCGCCGTCTCGCGCGGCTGCTGCGTGCGCCACGGCGTACGTCTGGAGCTGGCGCCGACTGCGCCTTCGTCCACTATTGCTATGACTAACAGGTTGCATTTGTATGAAATATAGGGCGGTTCGCGATGCACGTTTCCAGGCTGCACGAACGGCGCCAAGATCCAGACGCGGTGCTTCCAGCACGGCGGGTCCACGACGTGCATGGAGGACGGCTGCGTGAGCAAGGCCAAGCGGTACGGCTACTGCTGGGCGCACGGCGGTGGCCGCATCTGCAGCACGCGCGGGTGCAACAAGGTGGCCGCGCAGGGCGGGCTCTGCTGGGCCCACGGCGGCGGTAACCGGTGCCTCACGCCGGGCTGTACGATGCGGTCCTACCAGATGTACGACTATCACTGCAAGCACCACGCGCCAAACACCACCGCGTCCTCCTCGAGCGACGGCGGCAGCAGCAGCAGCAGCCCCTCCCGGCACCACGACGCGCATGACGACGACCCCATGGGGCAGTGATTGCATGCAGAACGTAATATTACCATGGTGCTGTCATTATCGTCGCGGAATCCACTCTACCGTTCCTTCCTGATACCTTGGTGAGGAGGAGGCTGGCTGTGCGCTGGTGGATCTCTGCGTCGCGACTGGTCTCGCAGTGAGCCAGCACACACGCAGCGGCGCCCGTGATTGGCTCATCAACCTCCACGTTGACAAAGTGGAGCCACTTGGGCGGAAAGGAAGATGGGCACGGTTGAAAAAGCTCCGGAAACAGAATTTACCACACCTTGACTTGGCCGGGACCCGAATGAGTGAGTTCCGACGAAAAGAAGGCGACGGAGGAAGTGGCCTCGCGGGAACGGCATGGACCCCTAGGTGAGGTTGCTCTTGCGAGACATCCTTCGTATGAGGAAGAATGACATCCACGGAACACGGGACGAAGGCGTCGAAGCTGGGGTCGAAGCTGTGGCGAGGGGCACCATTCTGTCTGCTCATATCTGTGGATCGATTTCGTCGGCTGTCCGTCTGAGGATGGGTGACTCCAGAGAGAACAGTATGGTGCATTCTACCTCAGCAGTTGTACACACGCGCGGAAGACCGACGAGGCTACCCAAGTCTACAAGACGCTACTTTCTCGAGCGAGGTTGCAGCTGAAAGGTCCATTGATGGTGCTTACCATTCAAGCTCATCCCGTCCGGTATGCGCGCTCGAGCACCGTTCGATATCCACGTGAATCCGGCGCACAAAATCGGCCGACGGCTTCATGCAGCCGACGTGGAGAGCACAAACGGAGGAAGCAGCTTTAGAGGCCTTCTCGACACTGGACGTGAATCCTCAATTTGCTATGCGATGACGCACACGGGATTGACAAAGAACCGGAGCAAGAACGTTGCAATCAAGCCGATCTGCCCAACAAGAGCGCGCTATTCGAGAGGTGAAGGAATGCCGAGTTATCAATATGTGGAGACGGCAAAACTCGACCTTTCAACAAACAACGCGAGGATTTCATCGACGGCGAAGCCAGTCGTATCTTCTCGGTACCCTCATCCCACACATGAGCGTTATTTGATCTTCCAAAGAAACCTCGCGCATCAAGATCTCCATTTTCTCACTCGACCACGTCACATGTCCAATATTCCGTGAACGACACCTTCATACTGTCATGTGAGTTTCGGCAGTCGACGGCGTGTGCATGGCATTCAGCAAATCAGCGTCCAGCATGCGACGAGCCACTGGATGGACATGAGTGGAAGAAGTTGGGCAACACTGCGAGACGCCACTGTGCTTCCTTTCCGGATCGGCCGACGCACAGACACAGTGATCAGTGTATTTGAGGGTGTCGTTGATCAACACAGCAAAGCGACTGGACAGCGTCAAGTCATAACTCCATCAATAAGAAATCTCGTCTTGGCCGACATCATCTGCCTTCGTCAGCAGTCGCAGCCATCGACACGCTACCTTACTGTGATGCACGGGAAGGTGTGGCGTTCAGAAACAGTCATTTCGGTCATGAGTGGAAACGCTGTGGGCGAACTGCACACCAGGACAACTCGCGGCGTTGAAAACTCCACCAAGCAAGCGAATCCACGACAAAAGACCTCGCGCGTCTCGGAGACGTGTCAGCTGAAGAAGCTCGAGACGCTAGCGCGCTCTCATGCCTCAACATAACGAAAATTCCAGTTGACGAGTTCAACCGCACTCCGTACATCATGGAAAGTCGTCCCTCATTTCCACCGCATCCTCACTCCAGGCCATTCCAGAAGTCTGAGGGGGATACACTGCCGACGCCTCCGATCTTGCTGGGAGCTCACATACCCCCCAGTCGCTTTTCGACGGCTATTCTCTCGCTCTGTTCGTGAAAACTGGAATACAATTGAGGACCAGGCAGTGAACTCGAGCTCATCGAGACAGCGGCGGCATTTGAAAGGCAAAGCAATGGGGTTGCAGCCTAAGGCCTTTGCCCAGCCATCATGATCGTTCGCACGATATCGCTCCAGCACCTACAAGCTCCATGTCCACGACAGGAATCCCTTCGCTAGGTGAAACACATCCACACCTCGGAGCAAGCTTTTCCTATTCTCGACCTATTCGACAGCAAACATCCGACGGACCCAGAGTGACGCTTCCAGCCTGTTGTCATGGTTCAGCTGATCTGTTTTGCTCACCGAGCGTGAGACTGAATACACGGCCAGTCGTCGTGTACACCGAGATCATGAAGATACCCGCTTGAACGCGTCGGTCGATAAGATGCGCGACACAGCACAATATTCAAAGCGGCCCTGTGTTGGGCGAGAACAGCTCGAAACTCTGATGGGGTGCGGAATTCGTCGGGTGTTGAGGAGACGGAGCCTACCGTAGCTTTCTGGGGTCAAAGTGCATACATACCAATGCCTGCAGGTGAGGAGATAGGAAGGGAGCAGTGGTGCCGTGCCCTCTTTACGTATGAACACGGCAGTCACTATGAGCAACCTGGTCATTCGCGACGCCTCAGTGTGGAAGGTGCTTGACATTTGCCATGCCATGGCAATGCAAATGATGGTGGTCTCCCATCTCCACTTTTTTGCAGTCGCACCCGAAGGCACGTTGATCCACATGGCTACAATCTGATACCGCCTCTAAACCGGTGGCGTTGGAAACTGTCGTTGATTTCATTGGCTACTGGAGAATAGTTGTGCCGACGCCTGTGATTTCTTTTGTATGATTGGCTGGACGCGGGAGAGCTTTAGACCACTCAGCGCGCAGAACGGATCCGCGACGAGGGTGGGGACAAACACGCCTAACCACAACCGTGCATTTCACCATCAACAAGCGCCGAGAGCGCTTGCTGTGCGGGAAATCCCGCCTCTAGAGCTTCTTCACGCTCCCCCGACGCGAGAACGGAATCGGACGGTTGAGCGAGCGAGTGGAGCACGCTCAGTCGACGTGTGACTTTCTTAGACGCATCGGACGTCGCCACCTTCGTTGTGAACGCCGCGGGTCTCCGTCGCCGCGAGTAAAGCGCTCTATCCCATCGCGGTCTTTAAAACTGTCCGAGAGCATGTTGCGCATGGACTTACTGCTCAATCCGGGCTCGCCGCCGTCGTCGCCCGCGCGATCGGAACAAATCGGAAACCAGGTCGCGGAACAAATTTCGGGTGACCAGGTCGTGGAACCAACTCTCGCGGAACAAGTCGTCGGGCCCTTGGCCAGCCAACGCGCGTACGAGCCGGCCAAGCCCCCGAGCTCGCCCTCGAGTGTGCCAGCCGTCAAGCGCCTCAAGCGAGACCTCCCGGCGCTGCGGCTCCTGCTGGACAGCGCGGTAGACAACCAGCGCGACGACGCTCCCCACGAGATCTTCTCTGGCCACGCCTTCTGGGGCCAAGTGCCGTCGCTGAACCCGACCCCGTCGCCGTCCGACATATCGCAGCTCGCCACGTCCACCACGGTTCCGCTGACCGGGTTTATGACTTCCGGGAAGTCATCCGCACTTGGGGAGCTCGGATCGACACCTCTTTTGCCGAGCCTTCCGCGGGTTATCACCTCAATGAACTCCGTCACGCAGGAAGGAAGTTCGGACGACGCCGAGTCGGTGGCCCCGTCTGAGGACGGTGACGCTTCTGTGCAGTCGGAGGTGACGCCCTCCGCCGGTAGCTCGGGCAAGGCTGGGAAGAAGAAGAAGATCACGATTTGCAAGGAAGACGGGTGCTCCAGCCAGGCCTTGTCCAAGCAGCTCTGCATGAAGCATGGGGTGCGTTCACTCGTCTCTGGAACATTGCCTCTTGAAAACCACTCCTAAGCTGACGTTTATGTGTCTGTTTGTTCTCTACTCAGGGCGGTCCTCGATGCTCCGTCCCGGACTGCAACAACGGCGCCAAGCTCCGCAACCTGTGCTTCCAGCACGGTGGATCGACCATTTGCCTTGCCGACGGCTGCTCGAGCAAGGCGAAGCGGTTTGGCTACTGCTGGTCCCACGGTGGCGGCCGCATCTGCGGCGAGAAAGACTGTGACAAGGTCGCTGCACAGGGCGGCATGTGCTGGGCCCACGGCGGTGGCAACCGCTGCAAGCTCGAGGGCTGCACCAAGCGCTCGTACAAGCAGCACGGCTACTACTGCAAGCGCCACGCCGAAGTCTCGGCCGACTACTAAGCTGGCGGCTCGTGCGTGGATGCCGTGTGGCACAGTAGTTGTGCTTTTGTGTGAGAGGTAGTGAAGGTAGAAGAATCCAACAGCACGCGGAAACATCAAAACAGGACGCGGGTGCCCGAGCGTTCGTAGATAATTTATAAGCCCACTCCCGTAATGCTTTCATCTGCTGTGCTTCCCTCGCAAAATGCCGCCGAGGCAATTTGGGCCGGCCCACAGGAGCTGCCACGCCACAGCCAACGGCCGTGAAGACGCCGGCAGAGACCAGAGAGACAGACAGATCCGAACGTGACGGGGCAAACGCAAAGCCGCGCGGCATGGCAGCGTCTGCCACGCGCACGCCGTGCGTGCGCTGAGTTTCTCATAAAACGGAAGCAAAGACTCGCGACTGTGGCGTGGCTACTCGACCGTTGGTTACGAGGCGTTGGGGTGCGGCTCATCGTGCGCCCACAGTTCATGCCATCGGATCCTTGCCAGCGATTGCGGGTGGCTGCGAGGCTCTCGGGTTGGCCCGCAGTTGGTGGCGTGAGTCAGCAGTGCAGACGCCTGCGACGTGTCAGGTGCCAGTTGCTGTCGGATCGTTCCTGAGCAGCACCGTTGGCCCGTGCCCCCTGGTGCGCGGCAGAGACCAACGCTCTGCCATGGCTCGCTAAGCACTGGCTGGCATGAGCGATTCGTCTGCAGACGAGAGATCGCTGGATCTATTTTTTGTACCCAGAGACAGACCCACCACACCACACCCACGCGTCTGCGGACAATAGACATGTCGCGGCCAGAGGGAGTTGAGCTCGAGATCCAGATTCCCATACGCTGCCTGACGCACGCCGCTCGAGCATTCAGCCTGTCGGAGGGGGCGTCGTCGGATTCCCGAGCCCCAGTCAATCGGTGTGTGCCGTCACATCCGGAGGAATCTCATTTCGGCAGAGGCTGAGCTTGCCAAGCCAAGAATGGTTCTGGGATCTAAGGAAGATGACAACGGCGTTCGCGACCATTCATTCGTACAGTACGTATGGAGAACCGAATCGTCGTCGGATTCTTTCTGAATCAAAACTCTCGGAACAGAAAGGTTCTGTGGTGGAAACGGGGAGCAATTGGTGCGGGCACGCGAAGAATCTTGAGAAAGCTGAAGCGCGTGCGTCTGTGCGGTCGCAGGAAGGTTGGCTGTGGCAAGCCAACTCGTGTCTTGTGTTGCCTTCGGTGATTGGACGGCAGTTTTGCCCCGCAAATGCTACGCGTGCGTGGGGTGCAAAGTCCCAACACAAGAATCTGTTCTGTTCCTCGATGAGGGGGATGGGATTGTCTCAGGCGACAACAATCCACGTCGGCATTTTGCGGTGTCGCGTGATTGGCCATCCTCGGCACGTGGAGGACGTGCAACAAAAAGGGTTCATTCTGCGCAGACTTGCGCAAGCCCCATACTGTACAATTGCGCAGTCAATCAGGGCATTGCGCCCTACCCCTGGTGCATTTTCTGGTAAGCAATTGGTCGAAAAGGAATCTTTGCTCCAGATTCGGCCTCTGGATCTTTCCCACTGGCTGGCGGCAGGCGTCCGTCCACAGAGCCAAAGCACCAGAAGTGAATGCGCGTACAGAGGAAGAGCAAGTTGTGGGTTGAAGTGTGTGAACCGCATGGCACCACCGTTCCCTCTCTGCTGTCCAGTGGAAACTTCCGACGAATGAGCGGTGAGTGATCGGAGGAAATTCTCCAACATTTTGACGTTGAAGGAACACAAAAGCCCTGTCCGACGGCACGTGACGCCTCGGCTCTGTGACGAGGGCCAAGTCTGGGGATTTGTTGGGCCAACCAACACAAACTGTCACCACCCCATGGCGTTGGCTGGACGAGCCACGCAGCACAAATGAACGAATCTGACGACAGACGGCTGTGCCGTCATGCATGGTCCCCTGGCAAAAGGTTTGATTCAAGAACCAACGCTGCCTCTCTGCTCCGCTCCGTCCGTCGCATGCAACATGCGGGTCGGCTGTCGAATGACCCGAGTCTTGCACAGGTGCGAGAGCCCGGCCAACACTTATTCCCTTGTTCTGCGTTTCCCTGTGCCAAACAATTTTCGCGTAACGAATCCGATCGAGTCCTCCTCGGCTCTCGCAAGCCAACGAACGACAGACAAGGCAAACACCCAACCACCCAAGTGCCAACCTTCAATCACGAGGACCCCACCCCTCGTTCCCCCTCCCCTCGCCGTGCGCCTGCGTGTGCTCTCCTCTCCTCCCCTCCCCTCCCCTCGGCTCCGCTCCGCCGTGATTTTATCGCAGTGCCCCATCGCATTTCTGAATCGGATCGCGAAGCAGCAGCACCACCACAGGCCTATCCTATCCTTCCGCCTCCCTCCTCCGCTCCGCCCGCCCATCATGTGTTGCAGTAAGACCGCGCTCTCCTTCATCCTCAACGGCGCCCCGCCACAGGTGGACCCGACGCCGGCGTCGCCTCCCCCAGCTTCGACCACGACCACGACCGCCTCCGCGCCCTCGAGCCCGCCGGCGCCGTTCACGCAGCAGCGTCCGCGCAAGTTCTCGATCACGTCGTGCGACCCGGAGAACCGCACGGCCGCCAAACGCCTCTCGTCGTTCAGCAAGCTCTCGATCGGCGACCTCCTCTCGCCCGAGCCCGCGGCGACCCCGGCCATGACCGTGCCCAAGCGCCGCAAGGTCGTCCACTGCTCGGTGCCCGACTGCAAGAGCCGCGCGCTCACCCGCAAGCTGTGCATGCGCCACGGTGGCGGCTCGCGCTGCCAGTTCCCGGGCTGCACCAACGGCGCTAAGCTCCGCAACCTGTGCTTCCAGCACGGCGGCTGCACGACCTGCCTCGTCGCCGAGTGCGAGAACGTGGCCAAGCGCTTCGGCTACTGCTGGACCCACGGCGGCGCGTACGTGTGCAGCGCCCCCAACTGCAAGAAGTTTGCGGCTCAGGGCGGCCTCTGCTGGGCCCACGGTGGCGGCAACCGCTGCGGCTTCGAAGGCTGCAGCAAGCGCTCGTACAAGCAGTACGACTACCGCTGCAAGGAGCACGCCAACAAGCCCCAGGAGATGTAATCGCTGCATCCTCCTGCCTAAGACTCGCGCCTACCCATAGAGATCTAAGTTATTCTGCCACCGCCCTCGCCCCGCATGCGTATGGAATGTGTGGGGCACGAGGAGGACGCCAAGGCAACAGCCATTGTGTTACGAGTAACACCAACCCCAATACAAACGAGATCACCATCCGCAAACTATTGTTGTATAGAACTCTCTTCCCCACACTACGCACACCACTTCTCCACTGCATTTTCCTTCCATCCCGTTGTCAGCGCACGCGAGCCGACGAGGGGGTACGGACCGGAACGTGAGACATGGCAAACGGCAGCCAGACACAGGCCGACTGTACCATAGGAGGAAGAACTGTACCATGTCACAGGCACAGTGTACCATTGATCTGATTTGATGTGGTACCACAGAATGTAGGACACAGACGACGGCCTAAGCCAGCCTAGCTTCAATGCTCTGGTCTCCTGCCGACCCCGCTCAGTTTCTTGCCCACAAGACGAGATGCAAATGAGCGAATCTCCTTGGTGAATGCGCCGCTCGAGGTGATATTACTGCTGTGTACAAGATTCATCGATCAGTTCTTCAAGCTAAGCGGAACAGTATTGCAAACAAATGTACACGAGTCGTGCCGCTACCCCCAGCCAGAGCACTTTGAAAGCTTGCAGGGGAATCTCTGCTCTGGGCTGGGTGAGGCCTCTCAACGGCTCCCACTCAGCCAACACAACGGTCACTGTGGCCGGAGGGTCATGCGGGAGCCGTTTGGCCCACCCCAACGGCTTAACTTGGGGACCCTGACGCACGACACAACACACCCACTGGATTCTTGCCGCTGCGATAAATGCCCCACGTTTGTTGTGAACAATCCAGCGGATCCAACACCCACTCTATCACCATGCTTCGGCCGAGGAAGGCACGGAGACCTCGCTGCCTTGTTCATATTAGGACTCATTCTTACGGTACACAGGTGTACAGTAGAGTACAGTACAAGACAAAATGGCTCCAGTCTGCAAGAGCGGAACTCACGCGCGGCACTGGGAAGACGTCGGTCCGTGAAGTCAGAAATGCAACGCTCCCACTTCTCGAGAACCTGAGCTTCCAGAACAATCTCTTCACCAATCATGACGGAAATGGGCACCCGGAGCATGTCGATGCTGCGCGTCACGGCCCACGGGTCATGCGCTGTGAGTCGCGGGCCTCGGCACCGTGACATCACTGCGTCGACCGAGTGGGGCACTCTCATTGGTCGCCTGGATGGACCAGCAAGCAATGGGCGCGTGGCGCGCTCGATGCTCGCCGTCGGATCTGTTGTAGGCGCTAAAGATGCGCTCAGATATCCAGCGCGAGTGACCGCTCTTGGACAAATCACATCATCATTGGCTGGGGACGTTCGTCTGCCGTACGACGATTTCGGATCGCCCCCACGCTTGCCACGTCGGTCGCGTGGGCTCACGTCGAAGAGGAGCCTCCGGCCAATCCACACCGCGTACAGTATCTTGCTCATGTGAGGTGCTTGGGAACGACTGGTACAATCGGCACACTGTACGAAGGGCTTAGACGATGATCCACTGTCTCTGCGATCTGGTGCCATGTACTGCATGACACTGAGCTCTGTTTTGACGTCCAGTGGTCGCCACACTAATCAACGGAGGGTGGCTGGAAAGGTGCTTGTTGTCTTGCGGACAGTGCATTCGCAAAGAACTGAAGTTTCCAGCGTTTCATGTGACAGCCTATCCAATCCTGCAATTCCTGGACTTCATTTTATCGTCATTTACGAAACACGATGCGTAACCCATGAGGTTACGTTCCATCTCAATTCTGTTTCGCACCAACCACTCTGCGAGGTATTTCCAATCCGGGGTACAAACTAATTAGTTTGTCCGTTCCGGGGTGCACATGCTCCAACACGGGGTACAAAACCCAAAACATCTCCAAGTTGGGGTAGACAGCAAAATGCACTGAAATAAGGTGAATGCTTGGGCAAGGAGGCATGCCATACCGGTATATCCACTGGGTCGCTCAAAGGTTGAGATTCATCCGGGCCCAGGATGCTCCCAGCATCAGAGTGACGAGGTCACGCTCCATTGGCAGGGCTGCATCTTTTATCTAGCACTAGATCAAGTAAAGACTGGAGACTCGAGCGGCGTGTAGGCTGTCACTGTCCTTGAGCGCCTTCAGAGTTGCCCGGCGTGGCTCCCCGACAACCATCGACAAACTGGTCTTCCTCTTGGCATCCAATTAAAAAAGGTTCAATGTTTGTGTGCTTCATCCTCGGGGAATACCGAGAGATTTAACCACGAAGGTCTGTGCTTGCGTCTCCAGGGAAGGCCTTGACGTTTTCGACATGATACCCTAAATAAGTAGATAATACCCCGACTTGGAGATGTTTGGGTTTTGTACCCCGTCTTGGAGCATGTGCACCCCGGAACGGACAAACCAATTAGTTTGTACCCCGTATTTGAAATACCTCCCCCTCTGCCGCACTCGGCGTCACCGGCGGCTGCACTGAAATGCCAGCGCTGAGCCAGCATCAACAAGCCACTGGCTCTCCGCAACGCGTGTTGTGTCCGACATGCTAACTTAGTACTACACTGCAGTGGGGTTTTGCAACTGACGCCGGTCGCTCCAACCCAGAAAAGCGCTCTTCGAATCATTCGAAGGAATCGCAGCATTTCTCCGTGCAACACAGCACACCATTTCGGACGCAGCAAGCACCGGAGCTCTTGCTGTGGCAACACGAGACACCTCCCAGTGACTCAGCACAACGCGCATGCATGTCCTGGCCATTGATTTCGTTGACACGGAGAGGTGAGCTTGACGTGTGCAGCGCCGTACTGTACACAGCAGCAATCGCCAGCTGCCCGCTTGGTGGATTTCGCGACAACGAGAGCGGTATCAAAACATACAAATGTTTGGGGAAAACCATACAAATCATCATCCAAACCATACAAGTTGCCCCTTTTATGTTGTTGACCTCTATCAATTGATTCAAAGTTAGCGTAATCCAGTATGCATTTGTATGTTTTGTTCCCAAAAAACCCTAGACCCTGACCCTAGTTACACAAACCCTACAGCCAAGCGA
This sequence comes from Pythium folliculosum, assembly GCA_023336295.1. Lineage (NCBI taxonomy): Eukaryota > Oomycota > Peronosporomycetes > Pythiales > Pythiaceae > Pythium > Pythium folliculosum. The sequence continues at coordinate 58,390 of JAADWV010000063.1, read as the reverse complement.
GCTCTGTTCACCCTAGAGCCAAGCGAGCTCTGTTCACCCTAGAGCCAAGCGAGCTCTGTTCACCATAGAGCCAAGCAGCTGTATTCACCTTAGAGCCAAGCGAGCTGTGTGAACCCTAAAACCGAGGAAGCTTTATTCACCCTAGAGCCAAGCGGGAACCTCTTTCATTCAATGTAATGTACTGAATTAGATTTGTATGTTTTGCCTGAAAATGTGTATAGTTTTCACCTTTCCACCGCGACAACTGAGGCGCTCGGATGCCGAGGGGGCGCAGTCGCGCATCCACGTCGATGCGCGTCACGGGTCCTGTTGGAGAGCCATCGCAGCGGAACGGGCCAGAGACGCACCACCCAAGATGATAATCGTCATTGAGGCTCAGAATATCAGCAGAGATTTCCAATGGTGTCCTGTGGTCTAACGTTCACCTTCACCTCTGGACCTCCCCGTTCTCGGCGACTTATCCATCGTGATCAACTGGCGAAACCAGAGTCGGTGGCCAAGAACTAATAGGTCTTTTGGTGCCTCTCCGCCACGATGGCACTTATGAAGGCGGATTGCGGGGATGACGCAGGCGAGAGGAGTTGTCATGATGGAGAATGGGAAAATGTTCGATGGACCTGAAGCTCGGTCGCTTCGAACGCGAGTGGGAGGGTGCTGTACGATACTGTAGTCACACAAAGATGACTGGTTCGGGGTCTGCGGCGAGCGCACGCCACCATGCAGAAAAGCTGTGTTCTCAACGGCGATGTATGTACCACCGCGTGATCGGGAAATTTTAGAACGCACGTGCGTGAGTTTAGAGATTCCAGAGGATCCGGCCAATATCTTGTGAATGCTTTCGACGGTTCAGACACTCGGAAGGTGTCCAAAGGGTCGCCTGTGAGCAGCCGTCGATGTGAAGGTCCAGTCCAGCGTGGGTTGCGGCATCTGCCATTCTCTCCTTGCTGATCACTGAGTGGGTCACCCACTGGGTGGTCTCTCCAATCGGAGGAGCCAGCCTCCTATCACGTATCAGGCAATATTTACCCATTCCCCGTTCCCCCATTCGTCTGCCGATCAAACGATTTGCTGCCGAGATCCGAGTCTCTTTGTGCCGGTATCTGTGGCCCTCTTCCACACCACCATCCTCTTGCCAATCCAGTGCAAATCAGAGTCCCTCCCGAAAGCTCAAGTTGAATTTGGCACGACGTTGTGCGCTCCTCTCGTCCGCTTCGGCGGGATACGGGAAGGTGGGAGTTTCCCACAAACACACGCACACGCACGCCTTCACATCAGACCAATTCTGGTTGAAGCTGTCACGCTCTCGCTGGGTCCCGCCACGCCAGTCGTGCATGCCCTCCCGCGCTTGCATGAACATGGGTGCGAGCGAGCGCTGCTGCTCACCGTCGCCCGTGCGCGTTGAGTCCACCGCTGGATTTCTCGCCCCTCTCCCCCTATCTTCCTTATTCTCCGCTTTTTTGGCGGGTGGTCTGATCGTGCCGCAAGTCGCTCCCGTTCATGGCTCCATTTTCTGCCTCGCGAGATCCCGTCAGGATGGACCAATGCGAGCGCGCGAGTCCCGCGTGACACGGCGTCATCACCTTCGACAGCCAATCACGAGCCAGAGCCAGGGCGTGACCACCCGGCGGCGCCGTGCGGTCTAGCTAATCGGACAAAGACGCTGCAAACGCCGGTGCTTTCTCTCCTCGGGTCGATTGTGCTCATTGGCCGGCGCGCCAGCGAGCGGCCACTGGCCATTGCTTGTTTTACTCAACACCGCGCGGCCGTCAACTTCCCGATCCAAGCGCTCGGCGCCCATCGTCCTCTCCCTCTCTCTCTCTTCCCGTGTGTCGTGTGTCTGTCGGCCATCCGTCGTCGTGCCTCCCGCCTTCTTTCTCCCATTTCCCGATTTGCGGCGCGCACGAAAGCGTCCATCGACACCCACCTCTCAACAGCCACCTACCTGCCCCTCCTCCCACCACAAAACGAAAGCGATTCGGCAGTCGAACACCATGTACTCGGCCTCGGAAGACAACAAGGGCGCACTCGCGTTCATCCTCAACCCCACGGCGGACGCCGAGAAGCAGGCCCCCGCGTACACGTCGCCCTTCACCAACGGTGCGTCGGCCGCGTCTTCGCTGTCGCCCGCGCGCAAGACGCCCGGCTCGCCGTCGGACGACGCGTCGATGACCAGCGAAGAAGAGCGCGACGAAGACCACCCGTTCTCGATCCACGGGCGCAGCCTGCTCTCCGAGACCGAGCTCATCGACAAGCAGGTGAGCCGCCTGCTCGCGCTCGACATCCACCACAACGGCAAGATGCGCGTGCGCAAGTCGGCGATCTGCTCGCACGCCGACTGCCCGCGCGCGGCCGTGTCGCGCGGCCGCTGCGTGCGCCACGGCGGCGGCTCGCGGTGCACGTTCCCCAACTGCACGCACGGCGCGCGGCTCTACAACCGGTGCTTCCACCACGGCGGCTGCAAGATCTGTAAGGTCGACGGCTGCACGAGCAAGGCCAAGCGCTACGGCTACTGCTGGTCGCACGGCGGCGGCCACATCTGCGACGCGCCAGACTGCTCCAAGGTCGCGGCGCCCGGCGGCTTCTGCTGGGCGCACGGCGGCGGCAACCGCTGCCGCGTCGAGGGATGCAACCGCCGCTCGTACCAGAAGCACGACTACTTCTGCAAGCAGCACTCGGAGGCGAGCCAGTAGATGTCCTCCATGGAACCATAGAGTAATTTATTAGAGCTACATGTTGCCCACAACGACTACTTCGGCATTCCATGTTGGCCCAACACGTCCCCACATTGACCCAACGTCGGCATCGTCGCCAACGATGAGAAATTTCGGTTGGCCGTGCGCAGAGTTGGATTCGCCCGGGCCGGATCGAATCCTTTAGACGATAGGCCACGGCGCATGGAGCGGCCCGCGCCAACTTTATTTGTGGCCGTCCAAGCGTCGTCCGGTGCTTTGGCGACGACCGACGCATCACCATCGCACTTCGACATTGATGCTGACGACGTGGCTGCACGATGCTGCGATCTGATTGGCTGTTGGATGATCGGCTGATGTGATGCACGACAGCTGTCGAGGTCAATCCAGTTGGGCTTGTCTTTGATAATTACTAAAATAGGCGTAACCTAACGTCGTAACCGCTCGGCGCTTTTGTGTTCGATGTGGACCACAGTGCAGAGAATCTCCTGCTTGAACATGGGTGGGCGCGTCTGTTCGGGCGGACTGACACGTCGACGGAAACCAGGAAGGGGAGAAACCATCCATCCATCCGGTGTTGGTGGATGTGACTATCGGGCAGCAACGGCCAACAGATTCGCCGCGCTTCCCCCGCGATCGTCCAACGAAACGATAACCCGCCAACTTCCGACGTCCAGCGTCCAAACGGCCAAGCACCATGGGCGGCAAGGGCAACGCCAAGCCCGCGGCCAAGAAGGAAGATGACAAGAAGCACAAGTCGTCGCTGTCGAACCTGACGCTGCCGGCGGACGACGCGGACGTCAGCGGGGAGAGCGAGCATGCGCTGCTGCTCGGGAAGGAGCGCGCGCCGACGCCGTGGGAGGAGGCGAGCGCGATCTGGAGCATGGGCTGGAAGGTGTCGCTCGCGACGTTCTGCCGCATCTCGCTCTCCACGATCAGCACGGCGTTCCTGGGCCACCTCGGCTCGAACGAGCTCGCGGCCAGCGCGCTCGCCGGCATCTGGACCAACGGCGTGCAGATCGTGATCTACGGCTTTGCGATCTCGATCTGCACGCTGTGCGGCCAGGCGTATGGCGCCAAGAACTACGAACTCGTGGGCATCTGGCTGCAGTTTGGGTTGATCATGCTCACGCTGCTGTCGATCCCCGTGATGATTTCGTTCTTCTACGTCGACAAAATCCTGAGCTTCGTCACCGACGACATCGCCGTGCTCAGCCTCGCCGACACGTACGCGCGCTACATCACGCCCACCGTGCTCCCGCAGGCGATCTACTGCGCGCTGCGCCAGTACCTCCAGGCGCAGGAGATCGTCATGCCCGCGACGATCATCTCCGTCCTCAGCGTCGGCGTCTGCCTGCTCAGCAACTACGCGCTCATCTACGGCGTTGGGCCACTTCCCGGATTGGGCTTTATTGGCTCGCCCCTCGCGCAGTGCGTGGCGTCGTACTTCCAGCCCATGGCCCTGTGGGTGTATGCATTCTGGTACAAAGGGTACCACAAGAAGACGTGGTACGGCTTCCGCTTCGAGGAGTGCCTCCATTGGGAACGTGTCAAGCTCTTCTCCTCGCTGTCGCTTGGCATGACGCTCAACATGGCGCTCGACGAGTGGGTCTACAACGTCATGTCCTCGGTCGCCGGCAGTCTCGGCCCCGTGAACCTCGCGGCCAACAGCGTCATGTTCAACCTCTGGGGCCTGATCTTCGGTGTCTACTGGGGCATGGGGCTGCCCACGCAAGTGCGTGCGGCCAACTTCCTCGGCGCGAACCGCCCGGAGCTCGCGCAGCAGACCCTCCGAGTGGGCTTTGTGCTCGGTGCGATCGCCGCCGGCATCTCAGCGTTCACAGTCTACTTCTACCGCGCGTCGATCATCCTCTTCTTCACCCCGGACCCGGTCGTTGGGGACGTGATCGAGCACACGCTGCCGGTGTTCTGCACGGCCGTGTTTGTGTCGGGCCTACACATGATCCTCGCCGCTGTGGTCGAGGCCATGTCGCTCGCGTCCACGCTTGTGTGCATCACGGCAACGGGCTCGTGGCTCGTCATGCTGCCGACGTCGTACGCGCTCGGGCTCTCGCTCCAGCAGGGCCTGCGCGGGCTGTGGTGGGGCAGCGTGTGCGGCGAGACGACCAAGTTCGTGCTCATGGCCGGTGCGCTCTGCCGCATCGACTGGAAAGCCATCGCGCTTCGAGCCGTGCGCCAGTCCGAGGGCCAAGTGCTGGACGAGGAGGAGATGCTCGAGGACGTCGCGATGCGCACGTCGTTCATTGGCGCCACGACGCCCAACATGGTCGGCATGAGCCCCGTTGTGACGGCCCTCTCGACGCCCAAGCAGGCCCACGCGCACCGCCACCGCAAGGACTTCGACGTCGAGTCAGGCAAGGAACGCAGCGCCTCGTATGGCGGCTTCTAACTTCCAATTTCATATTTCATAGATCCACATCATTTCGGCAGAATGGAATGGTACAGTTGCTGACTCCAATAGAGCGCCTAAGTTCTCCCTAAAACTGGATCGCGTCCCTTCGGGGACAAGGGAACAAAAATCGAAAGAGTAAAAAAAAGCGTGGAAAGGGTCTAACGCTCGCACACTCACGCGCGCGCAGAACGCGCCTTGGCTTCGCGCACACTTACCAACGAAAGCCTCTTGTCGGCCAGCATAGTTTGATAGCTGCCCCAGAGTGAGCGATTTAGACGCGCGAGTCGAGCGACGCGATTGACGGCCAGGCGAGGATGTACGTGACGCGCCGCCTGTTGCGGTCGACGCTGGAGGAGACCACGGCGGTCGAGAAGCAGGAGCCGACCGACGCGAGCGACGAGGATGCGATGATGAGTCCCCGCAAGCGGCGGCCGCTTCTGCAGACCCAGGCGACCAAGTCGAGCCAACAACAATCCAACACGGCCACCACGCCAACAACTGGCAGTGCCCACAACTCCAAGAGCCGCGGGATCTCGCCGAAGCACGCCGGCAACCAAGGCGACAAGCGCAACCGGCACGGCAAGCGCAGCGGCGCGGCGGGTTTGCGTGGTATGGGCATGCTCATCGACGCGCGAGACTCGAAGGAGCGCTGGTGCGAGGCCAAGATCCTGGACCTCAAGGTCGACAACGAGAGCGTGTTTATCCACTACGTCGGCTGGAACACTCGCTATGACTGCTGGCTCGAGGCCAAGTGCGTTGCGGCGCACGGCAGCCACACCGGCGCCAAGAAGACGTCCAAGAGTTGGAACGGGAAAGATTCGCTGTTCAGCGATCCATCCGCGCCCAACAAACCTGTGAAAGCCAACGATGCCAAGACAACGGCGCCCACGCCAACAAACGCGACCCACACGCCGTCGTCCAACAAGAAGAAAAAGAAGCGTCCAGCGAATGACTACAAGTCTAACGGTGATGCGTCTAACGCGGAAGGGGCCCAAAGTCAGGCGCCCACGCGGGCGTCTCATCGAGCCGCGACTGTCAAGATCGAGGTCGCGGTGGACGCTGTAGATGAAGAGAGCGAGCGCCGGTCGCGGCGCAGCAGCCGCCGCGAGAAGGTGGATCTGGAGCTCGAGATGAACGTGCGCGGGGAGTCCGCCGCGAAGGACGCCGTGGTCAAGAGCGAGGCGGCGGAGGTGGAGCCCTCCGCTGCGAAGCGCACACGAGTGAGCCCGACAGCCAAGCCCACGCGAGTGCGCCCGGCGGCGATCTCCACGACCGCCAAGTCGCCGACGACAGCGTCTGCGCGGAAACCGTCTCCGCGCGTGACCAGGAGCGTGGACCAGGAGGCCAAGACCGACTCGGAGGAAGCCCCGGCGCCAGCGCAGTTGCAGTCGCCGACAGTGGGCATGTCGGCGTTGCGCCGAAGTGCACGCGCTGCGCTGGTGGCGAAGAAGGCGGTGACGAAGAAGCGGAAGAAAGAAGAGGACGACAGCGACGAGGAGTACAAGGAGGAGGAGGACGAGGAAGAGGAAGAAGAGGAGGAAGATGACGAGGAAGAAGACGAGGTGGACGAGTCTGACGACGACGTGCCCGTTCGTCGCTCGAGCGGCAAAGCGCGGCGAGTGTCATCGTCGTCGTCGTCATCGTCTGCGCAGCGACAAACGGCGGATGCCGTGATCACACAATGGCAAACGAACCCCGCGTACAATGCGACGCGAGAGCGGCTGTCCACCATCTTCCGCCACCGGCTCCAACAGCGAGGCGAGCTCGGTGATGATTTCCACGGATCCTTCCAGCAGGCCATGTCCAGTTCGAGTGCGGCATCGACACCACGCTCAACGCCCGAAGAAACGGGTGGGGGCAAGGAGGAGGTGACGAAGGGTCGAAAGAAGAAGAAAGCGAAGACGACTCAGCGCGTCATGGATGACGAGGAGAAGGCCGCCGCTGCTCAGTACTATTACGCGCAGCACTACTACCACATGCAGGCATACCAGTACCAGCAGTACTTGTTTCAACAAGCGCTGGTGGCACAGCAGCTCGAGCAGCAGAGGCTGATCGAAGCCAAGGCTGCGGGTGGTACACTCGGCGATGACGCTGATGAAGCGGAGAAGAAGAGCGCGGACGGCGAAGAGAAACCACCAGCGGACGCGGCAGCAACCGATGAAGCTCCTGCTCCGTCTTCATTACCAACGTCGCAGGTCCCCATGATGAACGGAGGAATCATTGATCCTCGATTCATCCACGCTCGCATGGACGCGCTTGAGCACCAGAAGCGCATGCAGATTTACTATCAGCACTATAACCAAGCGACTGAGCGCAATCTGAAGGTTCTCGCGACGAGCCCTGAATACCTCCACAACGGGGTGAATCTGTGGCGCGAACAAGTCCAAAATGGCCACCAGTTGCCACAAGGTGAAAAGAGCGAGTCGAAAGACATGACTGATCCGCCAGTGAGCCATACTCCAGGCGTCGACGACGCCGACGCGGAGAACAAACGACCAATGGAAGTGGGCGTGTCACCGACCAAGCATGACGAGGGGCGTCAAGTCGAGGATCCAACCCAATCTATCACGGAGTTGTCGACAGCGTTGTCCCGAGCAACAACACCAGAAGCGGCCCCCGAGACAGTCGAGCAAACGGCCCCAGCAAAAGCGAGCTGCTCTCCGCGCAGTCCCGACGGTCAAGCAGAGACGGCGTCCCCAGATGAGACTCGAGGCTCAGTGCAAACCTCCCCGAGCGAGGGCGAAACATCGGCAGCCAAGACTGAGACCGTGCTGTTCGAGCTCGTTCTGTAGTTTATCGTAGTATGTGAGACCCATCGATTTCGTACCTGTGTGAGTAGGAGAAGCTTTGCGATCCAAAGACGACCAACAACAAAAAACAATCAGCAAGATAGGTTGTTGAAAACATGGAGCCGAGAAACTACATCAACCAGTATGGACCCACTCTGCGATTATAATTTACTGCCACAATAGAAGCTGCGCCGCCGTGCACAGTGCGAGTATCAGTGCCGACACACTCGGCAAGGCTGAGGCTGAGTTGCTGCTGGCGGCGACCGTGCTGCTGCTGTTGGCCTGACCGTCGCTAGGCGTGAGCCCGAGTCCGCCCGTCTTCATGAGCTCGCGCTTCTTGACGTCAATGATCACGTCCACGCCGTCGCCGACGACGGCAGAGTCCCCGCTGCCGGAGACCGAGCTCCCCTTACCCGTGCCCAAGCTCTTGATTTGGACCTTGAGGTCGGGCAGTTTGGCGATTTCGGCCTCCAGCTCGGAGGCCAGTTTCTTGGCGTCCCGCACGTCGCACTGGTGGAGAATGTCGTCGGCTAGCCGCGGGAGGTTGCGCGTCGCCGACGCGACTTGCGAGCAGCAGTCCGGGAGGCTCTCCATGGCCTGGATGAGCGCACGCACGCAATTGTCGGACGCGCAGATGCGGTCGGCGTTGGTGTCTTGGAGGTAGTCTTCGTGGATAAAGCTCGCGAGCGCGTCTGATGATGTCGAGGACGCTGACAGTTTGAGGTTCGCGCCGCACGCCTGGAAGATCGACTTGTTGGCGTCGACGAGCGTGGTGAGCTCGCCCTGTTGGGACTGCGAGCACACGACTGCGTCACATCCGCCGAGCGCCGCGGCCGCGACGAGCACAGCGATCCACGCGACCGGCGTAGGGCAGCGCGAGCGATGCCGCCGAGAAGCGAGCGAGTCCATGCTGGAGGAAAGGAGCGATAACAAGGGAAGGCGGGAGGGAGACGCGAGTTCACGAATGAAGCCGGGTCTGGGTGATCGATCGCGCACGTGAGGGGAGCTCCGCCGGAATGGAACGCGAGCGTCAACGGTGGAGAGACCGGCTTTTTCGCGTCGCGGAACGTGTCTGAGAAACTGAGAACGCCGCGGGGAGGGAGACCGTCGGTCGCGATGGATGGGGGGAGGGAATGAACGCAGGCGAATGGGTGGGGGAAGGCAGGCGCCTCGTCAACAGGGGCGGCGGGCGGATTGCCAGACTGTGGCGCTGCGGATCCGAGTGTGAGCACCAGCGAGCGATGGAGGAGGACAGGGCCGCCCACGGGGCCAATCCGAAACTCCGTTCCCGCAGGCCCGTCGGGTTGTGTGTGTTCCATTCCGGTTGGCCCATCAGGCGAATGGCCCGGCGCTGTCGGAGCAGCTCATCAGCGGAGCGAACAGATGAGCCAGCCGGCGCAGCCAATTGAACAAGCCACACCAGTTCAGGATGCTTGCATAGTATTTTACAGTCATGGAAGACAGACCACACCAACATTGGTCACACGGATTCACCCCTAAACGCGGAAGGCAGCAGACTGGACACCCGAACCAGGTGGAAGAGTGCAGCACCGGGCCAATTCGTTTATCGCCATTTCACATAAAACGGTATATCAATTGCTGTAATGCACACCACTGCACCAAGTACAATACCGTGTTCTGGTACCGCATCGGCCTTTAGACCGATCTCTTCACCTTATTCTGTGTATAGCTCTTGTTGGATCTGACGCGCTCCGTGATCCAGAGCCAGGACTCCTAGCAGGAGCTGTCAAGCGTTGCACAGTTGCAAACCACACCTGCCGTCAACTCTCAGTCGCCCGATTGAAACACCTAGCCTAGCCTAATCAATTTCTGCTTGCTAATACCCAATTACCCAAAGACCCAACGTCGGTGTCGACATCGTCCCACCCTCAGAAAAAGCGCGGGAAACCGGTCTTCTATTCGAGCATATTGAAGTGGTCCACGTCGATCCGCCGCTGCTCAGGTGGAGAAGGGGGAATCAATCAGAAACCAAGCACGGCAAGAAACAAGGGGAAACGCGCGCGCCCGGGTTCGCTCTCTCTCTCGCTCGCTCTCTGTATCCGCCTGTAGCTGCCTTCCTGTCGCTACGTGATATGAGCCGGGTGGCGATGGACGTGGCCCGTGGGCCGATGGAGCGGTTCCTGACGCCGCAGGCCTCGCCCGGCAGCGACGGCGAAGCCGAGTGGACGCCGCGGCCCGCGCGCGGCGGCCGCCGGCGCCGCGAGCTCGAGCTCGTGGACGAGGACGAAGACGACGACGACGACGGCGCCGACCTGGCGGACTTCATCGTAGAGGACGACGACGACTTTGAAGACGACGACGACGAAAACGACGACGACGACGCGCGCGACGAGATCAGCGAGGCCGAGGAAGACGACGCGTTCGAGGAGCAGCCGCTGAACCGCCCGCGCCGCGCTGGCACGGGAAGTGGTGCTGGTGGTGCGGCGTGGCGCGGGGCCGCGAAGCAGAAGAAGCGCAAGCGGACCACCACGGTAGACGGCGAGCTCACGCCGCAGTCGCAGCGCCGCGACCAGCGCAACCGCACGCGGCGCCGCGAGCTCGCGGCGATCCGCGACGACAACGACCTGGACGACCCGACGCGGCTCGCGCGCGAGGCCGAGAAGCTGCGTGCGTCGAATTTGATTTTCGATGTGGATGACGAGCTCAACGCCGAGGACAACGCCGCGGCCGCGGAGAAGTCCACGGAAGAACAAGTGCCGCTCGTGTGTCTGAACCCGCGCAAAGAAGACGGCAATCCGCCCGATGGGCCGCTCGGCTCGGAGACGCAGCCCGTGTTTGTGCACCCAGCGGTTTCGAATAAGCTCAAGAAGCACCAAGTCAAGGGCGCCCAGTTCTTGTGGAGCCACATCGCGCCCGAGCCGTCGGGCTTCGGCTGCATTCTTGCCGATTTCATGGGTCTCGGCAAGACGCTGCAGGTGATCACAGTGGTACAGGCCTTTCTCGCGCTCAAGCGACGACGCAGCTCGGACGGGTCGCTCGTGAAGCGCCACAAGCACGTGCTTATCCTGGCGCCTACGATTTGTGTGCGCAACTGGGAAGCCGAATTGGTCAAGTGGCTCGGCAAGAAAGACGCGCGCAGCCTCGGTGTGCACACCCTGGAATCGAGTCGCGAGAAGAAGATGACGGACCGCGTCCACGTCGTTCAGCAGTGGCATCGACGTGGCGGAATTCTCATCATGGGCTATGAGCTGTACCGCATTCTTGTGCTCCAGTCGAGTGGTGACGAGAAGATCGCGGCGGGTAATGCCAAGCACTCGCACTTGATCCGTGATGTGTACAGGTGTCTCAGTGACCCGGGACCCGATTTGATCGTGTTAGATGAGGGCCATCGCGTACGCGACCACAAGTCGAAGCTTGTGAAAGCGCTCTCCCACGTCAAGACGTCGCGCCGCATCATTCTGACGGGCTACCCATTGCAGAACCACCTCGAAGAATACTGGACCATGGTGAACTTTGCTCGTCCAGACTACCTTGGCTCTCTGGAAGATTTCAAGAATCGATTTGTGAATCCGATCGAGAACGGCCAATGTGTCGACAGTACGGAGAATGATCGAAAGATTGCGAGACAACGAGCGTTCATTCTCACGAACGAATTAAAGTCGCTTGTTCTGCGTCGTGATCAAGAGTTCTTGTTCCGTCAGCTTCCTCCGAAGAAAGAGTGGGTTCTGTTGTGCAAGCTCACCGAACCTCAAGCGTCGTTGTATCGACGATTCCTAGAGGTTGGTGTCCCCAAGCGTGGTGAATTGATGCCCGGTGTTGGCGGAAAGATTGATGTGCTGGGCGGTTACCACATTTCACTCGCGATCTCGAACCATCCTGATGTGCTACAAGAAACGTATCATCAGCTGGAAGACGTTCTTCGAAAGGGTACGCTCGGTAGTGGGCTCCGAAGGCCGAAGGCCCGCGCCAACGACGATGGCGAGGATGAAGATCTGCTGCAATACCTCGCGGTAGACATGGGTCGTGCGAATGGTGCCGCTGCGGCATCGCGTCGAGAGTCAACCGGCCTTTCAGATGAGGACAGTGATTCAATCCTGGAAGCTCTCAATGCCCCTTCGGGGAGCAGGGGAGGTGCAAGCCGCGCGCCAACGGGTGTCGAGCATCGCCTATCATTTGCACGTGAGTTCATGCAACAGTACATATCGGGAATGCTGGAGTCGAGTGGCAAGATGCAACTGCTCATGGAGATATTGCGGGAATGCAAGCGGATCGGCGACCGCGTAATCCTGTTCTCCCAGAGCATCCCAACCCTGAACACGGTTGAGAAGATGATTGCGCAGAACAATCGGCGGGAGAAGCGGCATTCGGATCGGATCAGCTATCTTCGTATCGATGGAAGCACACCACAGCAGGAGCGTTTTCGTATGATCGGCACTTTCAACGACTTGGAAGAGGACGCTGACCTAATCATGATTTCGACAAAAGCCGGTGGTGAGGGCGTAAATCTGTGCGCTGGTAACCGTATCATCATCTTCGACGTGTGCTGGAACCCATGCAACGACTCCCAGTCAATGTGTCGTTCGTATCGCTTCGGCCAGGTCAAGCCCGTTTTCGTCTATCGATTTGTCAGCGCCGGAACGATGGAGAAAAAAGTGTACGACCTGCAGATTCGCAAGGAAGGTGTCGCGAAGCGCATCGTGGATGAGAAGGCTTTGGAGAGAAAGTTCAAAACGGCCGATTTGCAGAACTATTTCAACCTGGACGACTTTGAGCAGTCCATGCAACAACAATCGACCGTGCTCGCACGCAAGACGGCCCCAAAACCTGCAGTCGAGGTAGGCGATGGTGCGTCGTCTGACCCGTCGTCTCCTGTGACGGACTCTTCGGTTGAGGTACACTTTGCACCAGGGTCGCTTGTACCCGTGGATTCCGCGCCGGGAGGGGATGCCGTGCTGCAAAAGGTGCTGAACAAGATGCAAGACGAAAGGCTCGATTGGGTGCTCGATTGGTTTGAGCAAGAGACGATGTTCGAGGAAACTATCGACGACAACTGCACTGAAGCTGAGCAAGAAGAAATCACCTCCAGCTACAGGTACATGAAGGCGACGCGTCGGTTGAAGCTGGATGAGTTCGGCAGCAACCGTGACAGTGTGCTTGTGGTTCCGTGTCAAACCTGCCGCATCCCGAATGACGTCTATCCAGAGGAGATTACTCAGGTACCAGTGCCCAAGTACATCGAGTGTCGGTATTGCAAGCGCCCGACTCTGACGTCAGGTGCCGTCCCGCCATCGCAAGTGCAACCAACCGCAGCTGCGCTGGCTGCAACTGGTGGCGCCGGTCTCCCGGGTTATCCAGGAGGCCGCGGCTATTTGCCGTACAATATCCCAGTCGCTAATCCAAGTGGTGCACCGATTCGTGTGGATACGGGTAGCGATGTGTTGCCCTCACTGGCTCTCCCACCTGCTATCGAAAACTTGGCACCACACATTCGGGCCATGGTTATTCAGCAGCAGCAGCAACAGTTGCAGTTGCGACAGCAGCGAGAACAACTCCTACAGCAGCAACAACAGCAACAGCAATCACAGCCAGCGAGAAATACGGGCGAGATCCTTCGTCGTCAGCTTGAACAGGAACGACGGGAGCAAGAAAGGAAGCGAAAGGAACGAGAAACGTGGAAACTCGGAGACCGCACCTTGCTTGTACTACGCCGTGGCATTACTAAGGTTCAAGAGCTCAAGAGCATGGCCGCTGAGTGTGGTGCGACTCTCGCGATTGAAGTCAATCCGCAGTTGACCGACATCGTCAGCGGCATGAGTTTGAGTGACACCTTGCAATGGTTGAAGTTGACCAAGTTGCCGCGTGATGTGAGCTTCCACAACGATGCATGGCTGCGCGACGAGATTGCGAAAGAGAAAGGACTTCCACGTGTTTCTCAACGCCCCACAGGATCGGCAACGTCAGATGCATCCGTTGATAACGGCAACCGGACGCCCGACAAAGCCACCTCGACGGCTGTGGACACAAGCCACAAGGCGATCTCGATCGATCTATCGGATACCGACTCAGATGGCGACGGGGACATCAGAATGGCCGCCGCTAACCCACCTGCTGCTCAAGCTGAGGACGAGGACGATGATGATGATTTCGTCGAGATCCTCGACTAACGTGGTGCAACGCACCTCTCTATGACCCCGCCCCGTACACTGCTAATCTATTCATCAATTTTGACCTCCTCGTGTTGAGCGTGTGGTGAGCATCTCGAGGGGTGTGTTTGTGCATGCAGATAAGTTATCCAATGAAGGCTCGCTCCCCCTGGGCTCCTAGGGGAAGAAAGCGATCCACGTGAAAAAGGACTGTGTATGTATCGCTGGGCTGTGGCTTGGGTATTGCAAGTGATGAAGCCTGATGCCATACTGTTTACAGATTTTTGCTTTCTCAACCCGTTCGCAAACGCGTGAATTGGTGTTGGGAGCATCTAATTTCAAGGCGACGGGATGCATCAATCGAAGGAAACGTGGGAAGCATCAACAGAACGCATTATCGAAACTGACACACTGCTCACTATGTCAGCTTACGACTCGGATGGGGTTATCGTTCAGAGCGCCTGGAGGAGGGGCGTGTTCGCTTCCACCCACGCGGCGTGCGAGATCGGGTCACGACCGACGAGCGTCTTGAAATCATTGGCGAGCGGACCGGCAAGGCCCTGCGCGGTGTTCAAGTCAAACGTTGCCAGCGCCTTGGCAACGGCCTCGGGCATACCCGTGGCAGCGACGATACCCTGGGCAAGGCCCTCGACGGGAACGTGGACCACTTCGATAGGCTTGCCGATGGCCTTGCTGACGTTCGCAGCGATCTCCTCGATGGTGAGACCCTCCACGCCCGAGAGCTCGTAGATCTGGTTCTCGTAGTTGTTGCTGGCGAGCGCGGCGGCATTGGCAAGCGCGAGGTCGTCGCGCGAAAGTCCGGCGAGCTTCCCCTGCTGAGCCGCGGAGAACCACTTGCCCGAGTGCTTGGCGCCCGCGATCGAGCCGATATCGTTATCGAAGTAGAGGCCGTTGCGCAGGAAGGTGTAGCCCGGCACCTTACTCTCGCGGATGAAGGCCTCCGTGGCGGCGTGGTCGTCCTTGGCAAACGCGACGGAGTTGTCCACGTTGTGGAGCGAGGTGTACAAAATGTGCTTTACGCCGGCCGCAACGAGCGCAGTGACGGCAATCTTGTGACCGGCAAGGCGGCCAAACAGGTCGTTGCCACTGATCACGAGCGCTCGGTCAACGCCTTGCGCGGCGGCCTCGACCGACGCGGCGTCGTCAAAGTCGAGGCGGCGCGTGAGCACGCCGCGCGCCGCGAACGCCGCGAGCTTGTCCGGGTTGCGCGAGCCGGCGACGATGTGGTCTGGCGCGACGTGGAGCGTGTCGAGCAGGTGCGTGAGCACGAGCTGGCCGAGCTGGCCGGAGGCGCCGGTGACGAGGAGACGGGCGTTGGCGTCGACGGTGATGGCGGCGGGCATGGTGGCTTGAGGGGAGAGTTGGTGGAGTGGGCTGGGTGCTGCTTGGAGGCGGAGCTGGTGAATTGAGAAATGAGTGAGCAGAGGATTCTGTGGCCTCCGCGTGGGCGTCGAGCACGCGCCATGGCGAGCAGGATTGTCCTCCTGGGACCTGAAGAGTGTTGATGCTCGGGCTTGCGGTGACTTCAAGGTGGTTCTTGTGTGGATACGAGGGTACAGTGTAACCAGCCTGATTGATTAGATCATGCGAAGGATGGGCGCTCCGCCACGCCGATTGGGCTTGTCGAACATGGCTACACATTGAAGGCGAGCCAGTGCAGCATTCGATGGTGATTGGATACTGAGCTGCACATTTCGACCAATTACGTTCTATACAAGACACCGCCGCACCAATCACAGCGGCCCAGGCGCGAAACGTCAAACTTCAAGCCCAGCGGCGATTGCGTGGGGCGAGGGATGGGCTCTCAGACCAGAGACAGCGGCGATCGCGATGACGCGCAGCGTCATGCACGCATGTCCCCCATGAGAGAACCAAACTTCGTCAATCCGCTGCAGCGCTCGTGACGGCTTGAGAGGTTTAGTACGCGACTGCGCACCACAGTGTTTGCGCGTGGCGCCCTCTGGAGCATCCATCATCCCCCACGGCAGTCGCAATCACACTATAGTACACTCCTGTGACATCCGACTACGAGGATTCGCGCGACGTTAGCGCCTACAGAGAAAGATGGCAGCCTTTTGACACAGCAGCGACCCAGCCGTCGGCGGTGTGAGCTGGTCGTGTGGACCTGCCAGTTGACTGATTGAGAAGGGTCGCTCGGACACCACGGACCAATGTAACAAGCAGCTTTTAGCTCCTCGACTTGGTTTGATAGGCTCGAAGCTTGCTACAACCTGAACGGCCTGCGGCGCCGGATCAATAGCGTTAACACCCTTGCGGGCACCAACCACAAGAACTAGCGTACTCCACAAACGCTGAAATCCGGATCCGCTGCTCGATGTCATGTTGATCGCGCGTGCCCAGTGCCGTCACGCGGTCAACGTTAAGAAACGAGGTACAGACGGTGTGCCGGACACCCGCCTCCAGCAGGGTGCGCTCGGCGTTCTCGCGGAGCGCCGCGCGGTTTTCGTCGTTATCCGGGACGCTGATGGGTATCGCGCTAGACGCACTGAGTGGCCGCGCGCACGAACGCGGCATCTCGTAAGTAGATCTCCCGCGTGGTTCCCTGGCGCCGGTAGCGAGCAGGTTGTACCAGCGATGAGACCGTCATTTGTTTTTCCAACGGCAAGCTCGAACTACGATTGACAAAGCCTAGGGCTATGATGCCTATGGCGCAAGTGCGATCATCAATACGGAGGGCCCATGACCTTGGTGGCAGTGGCGTCTCCTCTTTTGTGAGACTTTCGACACCCAAGGTCTCAAAAGTGGATGTGCCCCAGGAGAGTCAGCGAATCTGGCACAATCAAAGACACTGCAGCTCGTGGGTTACGTGAAGGATATCGACGATCAGGATTGGCCAAAATCAATATCAGGTGAATGTTGATTGGACCGTCATGGCGCTCCTCAACATTTCCACCAATCACAACTTGCACCCAGCGTCAGTGTAGCCATTTCTACACCATCGAGATCAGGTTGTCCTCTGCGAGACTACTCTCAACACCAAAACTCTTTTCCATCTGTACATATTACTATTTGCATACAAATACTTTTGTGCATCGCAAGCTGACTGACACCCTGACACGCTTGTCTCCGCCACCAGCTCCTCCGATCCTCCGCTCCTCCTTCGCTCCTGCTGTCTTCCTCCGCATCCGCGCGTCCTCACTCCTGGGTATTTAGCCGCCTCTCTCTCCTCACTCGCCCCATCAAGACGCCATGCCCGCCACGGTCGACGCCTCCGCGCGCCTCCTCGTCACCGGCGCCTCCGGCCAGCTCGGCCAGCTCGTGCTCACGCACCTGCTCGACACGCTCCGCGTCGCGCCCGACCACATCGTCGCCGGCTCGCGCAACCCGGACAAGCTCGCGGCGTTCGCGGCGCGCGGCGTGCTCACGCGCCGCCTCGACTTTGACGACGCCGCGTCGGTCGAGGCCGCCGCGCAGGGCGTGGACCGCGCGCTCGTGATCAGCGCGCACGACATTTTCGCGCGCGTGCCGGGCCACCGCACGGCGGTAACGGCGCTGGTCGCCGCGGGCGTCAAGCACATTTTGTACACGTCGTACCTCAACGTCGAGAACGCCACGGCGCTGATCGCGATCGACCACCGCGAGACCGAGCAGCTCATCCGCGAGAGCAAGGTGCCGGGCTACACGTTCCTACGCAACGCGATCTATTACGACAACCAGGCCGTGTGGATCGCCGCGAGCCACCGCGCCGGTGGCAAGTGGGCCACGGCCTCGCAGGGCGGCAAGCTCGCGGGCATCTCGCGCGACGACGCGGCGCTCGCGGCGGCCACGGCGCTCGCGAGCGACAACTACGAGAACCAGATCTACGAGCTGTCGTCGATCGAGAGCCTGTCGGTGGCCGAGGCGGTCGCGAACGTGAGCAAGACGATCGGCAAGCCCATCGAGGCCGTGGAGGTGCCCGTGGACGTGCTCATCAAGGGCATCATGGCCGCCACGGGCGTGCCCGAGGACGTGGCCAAGATCTTCGCGACGCTTGACTCGCACACGGCCGCGGGGCTCTCGGAGGCGCGCGGCGAGGACTTTTTCAAGCTCGTGGGCCGCCACCCGGTCAAGCACGCCGACTGGGTCGAGGCCAACAAGGAGCGCCTGCTGGCCGCCTAGGCGCTGCGTGACGCGCCCTGACACACGTTACCGTTGGAGGCCATCATCTAGAGCGCGAGCTGTGGCTTCGCCTCGCCGTCTTGTTTGTGTTAACAATTGCACCAAATCAAAATCAATGAGTTCACGGGTCATCCCAAGGCCTCCCGTTCACGATACAGTGTGTGAGTTCCTAGTGACAGCCCTATCGAATGTATGTGTTGCCTTCGGAAGACGTTTGCGCTGCTTGCGTCACGTGTGCTCGAGCGAACAAATGGCGTGATCCTTCGTGAGCGTCATCATAGCGCCTGAGCCCTGTCGCACGTGGCGATGCCCCTGTGTCCAACGCCAACCGTGTAGTAGTAGGACGCTCTGGGACGCTGAGACGACGCACCAGCAGCAGCACTGCCTTGGCGGTCGTCCGTCTTTGATACTGCTCCCTCCACGCATGTGGAACCTCGCTGTGCTGGGCTCTATTATGAGCGTTCGCTCGAGAAGACTCATCCAAGACGTCGCGTTGTTGTCACGATGAGTCTCGTCAAGACAGGACACGGACGGCACGGCATTAGATTCTATCGGTGGCTCGCGGATCGTATTGTCCTGAGTCCAGTCCAATGTGAGCGAAGGATACGAATCGAGACGGCCGCGCGCGTTTGGTCTGCCCTTGTATCGCAAGTGCATAGCGGAGACCGTGGGGGAGATGGGTACACTCACTTTTAGTATGCGGCAGCGTGTCCCACCCACAACAAACGAAGAACAACCGAGACGCGCACAACGAACTTCACACCGCGATCCCAGTTCGCTCGCGCAGGCGGCCGAGAAGATAGATCCGCTGGGTCCTCCGGACTGAACGCCCGCGTATCCTCATTTCACCGCCTCCTCGCCACACTCGTCATTCTGCGATCCCCCCCTTCAACGACTACTCCGCCTCCACGGTCTCGCATAGCAATGCCAGCGCCGGGCGCCTCTCCACCGTCGTCTTCTTCCACGTTCACACCGTGCTGCCTGCTCGTCACGGGCGCGAGCGGGAACCTGGGCCAGCGCGTGCTCGCGCACCTGCTCGACACGCTGCGCGTGGCGCCGTGCCGGCTCGTCGCCGGCTCGCGCACACCCGAGCAGCTGGAGGCGTTCGCGCGGCGCGGCGTGCTCACGCGGTGGCTCGACTTCCGCGACGCCGCGTCCGTGCGCGCGGCCGCGCAGTGCGTCGACCGCGTGCTGCTCATCAGCGTCCCGGAGGACGACGAGGACCGCGTGGCGCTCCACGAGAACGCCATCCGCGCGCTCCGGACGGCCGGCGTAAAGCACATCGTCTACACCTCGTTCCTCAACGCCGACCACGCGACGGCGCTCGGCGCGCGCGACCACCGCGAGACCGAGCGGTGTATCCGCGCGAGCGGCGTGCGTAGCTTTACGTTCCTGCGCAACAGCGTCTACTTTGACAACCTCGCCGTGTGGATCGCCGGTGTCGGTGGCCGCTCGGGCGAGTGGCCCACAGCCGCACAGCGCGGCCGGCTCGCGGGCATTTCGCGCGACGATGCCGCGCTGGCGGCCGCCGTGGCGCTCGCACGAGACTACAACGGCCAAGAGATCTATGAGCTGGCGTCCGCGCTCGGGCTCACGATCGACGAGATCGTCGCGGCCGTGTCCAAGGCCGTGGGCGCGCCCATTCGCGCGGTCCACGTCTCCGAGGACGCGTTGGCCAAAGACGTCGTCGCGCGCACGAGCGTGGCACCGGCGGTCGCGCGCGCGTTCGCGTCGCTGGACGCGCACGTGGCCGCGGGGCTGGCGGAGCCGCGCGGCGACGACTTCCAGCGGCTCACGGGCCGCGCGCCGACCACACACGCGCTGTGGCTCGAGGCCAACCGCGCGCTGCTGCTGCGCGTCGTGTGAAGGCAACTTCACTGCCTTCGAACGCGGTGACCACGAAACAAAAACTAAATTGTCAATTATAATGCATGTCCACGTGGACTTCCTCAAAGCATCCGCTTGTCTACAGCGCAGCTGGGTCGTAGGCAAGCGTGGCGCCGGTCTCAAACGCGCCGGCGACGACCGCGCGCGCGCAGAAGAGCGCCGAGTCCTCAGCGCGTGCGAGCTGGCCCTACAAAGTGAGCGAGTGATCCGTCAGGGCCATTCTACTTAGCAGTGGCGTCGCGGTCGCCACAACTCACCTGCTCCTTGAAGCCCACAAAGACCTGGTGGATCGCGTCCGGGAAGGCGTCAGACCCACGCAGCTCGTCCTGCATCTGCGTGTCGAGTGCGCCGGGCCAGTAGTTGAGCGCTTGGACTCCGGTGGCCTTGGTCTCCTCGGCGACCACGCGGAAGTGCATCTCGCGCGCGGCCTTGGCCGTGCAGTAGAGTCCGCAGCCTCCGAACGGCGTGACAGCCACGTTCGACGACACGTTCACGAGCACGATCCGCGTTGCGTCGTTCCCGTGGAACGCCTCGAGCAGCCGCGCGTTCATGAAACACACATGGTTGAGGTTGAGCTCCCAGTACGTGGCCAGCTCGCGGGCGTTCGGCCACGTGTGGGCCTCGCCCAGCGCGCCGACCGACGCCGCGTTGTGGACGACGTAGATGGTCTCGTACGCCGGCTGCTGGTGCTGGAGCTGCTCGACCAACGCGTGCACGTGCGCGACGTAGCTCGCCTGGTCGGCCAGGTCTACGCCGG
Source organism: Pythium folliculosum (assembly GCA_023336295.1). Lineage (NCBI taxonomy): Eukaryota > Oomycota > Peronosporomycetes > Pythiales > Pythiaceae > Pythium > Pythium folliculosum. The sequence continues at coordinate 37,610 of JAADWV010000063.1, read as the reverse complement.
CCGTGACCACGCGGACTTCCGCCCCGTGGGGCTCGGCCGCGGCCTCGACGGCGCGCTGGGTCTCCTTGAGCTTGCTTTCGTCTCGCGCCCACACGTGCTACGAACAAGCATTCCAACAGTCTAGCCACACGACAAGACTCGGTCAAAATAACGAGACAACGACGAACGCACCACGTCGACGCTCTTGGTATTCTGCTGACGCGCGAGCTCGGACATGAACCCGACGGCCGCCGCGCGGCCAAAGCCCCGCGACGCGCCCGTAACCACAACGGCAGTGGCCATATCTTGGTTTCTGGAGTCGACTGGGAGACGCTGCTGGCAACTGTGAGAATGAGGGAGATAGCCCATGAGGTCCAACGTCGGAGAGGGGAAGCGCTCCACAGAGGGAAGCCCTTTGGAGCACACCGATTGATATCGTCATCGCCAGCACACCCCGCTTGCGGGATCATTGATACCGTCATCTGGGCTCGCCCGTGTTGAAGTGGATCTGATACCACAATCTTGATCATCATTCCTGTGGCGAGTCCAGACCAGTCCACAAACGGATGCTATCTCAAACACCCGAGGAGCATACGCGATCGCCAAGTAGTTCCAACCTGCCCCAACGGGGCCACCACCCTCACGCGGCCGTTTCTTGGTATTAATGCATTCCTCACAAACGCCGATCTCTCGTCGGCCCCGCTCACGGGAAGAGCCCGGCGCGCGGCACGAGCTTGCTGCGGTCGTATCGCACCGTGCTGCCCGACTCGTACGCGTCCTCCACTACCACCTGCGCGCAGTACAGCGCAGAGTCTTCCGCGCGCACGAGTTGGCCCTGTATACGACAATCGGTGAGTCCCTAGCCCCGGCAGGCCTCTCGTTCACCAAACAACGACCTACGTACGTTCTCCTTGAGGGACACAAACATGGCGCGCGTCTCCGCGGGCACGTCGTTCGACTCGCGAATCTCGTCTTGCATCTCCGTGTCCATCGCGCCGGGCGAGTAGTTGACCACGCGCACGCGGCCGCCGTCGGCCTTGTTCTCCTCGGCGATCACGCGCAGGTGCATCTCGCGCGCGGCCTTGCCGGTGCAGTAGAGCCCGCTGCCGGCGATCGCGTGCGTCGCGACGCCCGACGAGATGTTGACCAGCGCGAGCCGCGTGGCCGCGTGGCCGCGGAACGCCGCCAGCAGCCGCGCGTTCATGAAGCACACGTGGTTGAGGTTGAGCTCCCAGTAGGCCGCGAGCTCGGGCGCCGACTGCCACACATCCGTGCAGCCCAACTGGCCCACGGTCGCGGCGTTGTGGACCACCAAGATGCTCTCGTACGGCGGCTCCTGGCGGCTCAGCTTAGGCAGGCAAGTGATCAATTAGAATTATCGTAATCCAACGACGGTCTCCGATATTTAGTCTTTACCTGTTGGACGAGCGCCTCGACCTGCGGCACGTAGCTCGCCTGGCTGCCCAAATCGACGCTGCTGGTGAATGTCTGCGTGCCTGGCGCCGCGAGCTGTACAGCGCGCTCCGTGTCCTGGAGCTTGGCGGCGTCGCGGGCCCACAAAAACTGGTAGGATACCCCAGAAAACCATGATTAGAGGAAGCTCAAAACGCCTTTTTGAAACCGGTGTCGGAGCATACGAGGTCAGCGCGCTTCTGCTTGGCGGCGAGCTCCGCGGCGAGCGCGATCGCGGCCGCGCGGCCGAAGCCCCGGGACGCGCCAGTCACCACCACTGCGGTCGCCATGGTCTTTTTGGTCGTTCTCGGATTCTCCGTTCTCTCGTTCTCTTGGGATCCGCCACGCTGGACGAGATGAGGATTTATCATCATGTTGTTCAACCGAGAATCAGGATTTTGAGCCAATGAGCGCGTCCCGGAAAATGCGAACCCCGATTTGCTATTACCATGTTCGGCTACGGTATTCGTCTTGCACTACGAACTCCACTGGCATGGGCCAAACGCATGGCAATGGGCTGGTACAACCACACAGACCAGTGCGTATGTGGGGGTACGAGACTCAACGCGCTCGAGATCGTGGTGGTGGCACGAGCGTCATGCCCCATGACGGAACACACACTCCTGTGCTTCTGCACGAAAGAGGAGCCGCCACTCGCGACTCGGGGCGCGGGATCCAACGCTTGCAGAGACGCCACAGGCCCGGCGAGCACGGAGCCCACTGGAGGATCTCTCTATCAACGAAAGGAGGTGAGCTCGCCACTTTACCGGTGCATACTCGAACGCTTGGCCCCGACCGGCCGTCTCCGCGGTTCCTTCTCAACCTCGAAGGGATGACATCGTGGGCTCCGATGGCTCTGCATCAGAGTCTGATGTGTGCTGTTCGCATTAGTCGATTGCATTGGTCCCGTATTCTTGAAGTTGGCACGGTACGCTCCGATTCCTCCCACGGTCTGTATTGCACGAGCTCAGGCAGTCTCACCTCGGCCTACTGTGGTGAGGAACGGGTCTCAGTAACACCCGTTCCTCATAGATGTGGCATGTGTCGTGGGCGCACTGCTCAGTGATCGAGTGATTCACGCGCGTGTTCTCCACGAGCGTCTGGTGGGCTGAAACTTTCAGGAAGCCGCCGGCCAGTGGTCGCCATCAGCATCTCGCGCCCGGGACTCGGTCTCGCTCCTCGTCCGAAACTGAACCTTTGAATCCCGCCCGCGCGTGTGCAACTGCGCCCATCCGTGTTAGCATGTCAGGCATTACAGGGGAGCAAGTCCCCTCGGCAACTCACTCTCCAGCGCGAACGGCGGAGTCTCTGCCGTTATGACCTTCGGGGCGTGAAGGCTAAGGGCGGTCTCTATCAACTGCCGTGTACAGTACAGTGTAGCAGCTCTTCGTCATAGCCCCCACGAGGGTGCGCAATGCAATCTTCCTCACATCGCACACCACGAGAGTGGCGTAGGCTCCAATACTCTGCACTGGACGAAACCATCGCCTCCGTTGGCGTAAGATGGGATCGCATGAGCGTGGGGAGACGCGAGCTCATCTCGTCGCGGCCCGTGCCGCCCGCAAGCGAAGCAAACTGTACGGAAATGACGGCTGATCTCGAAGTTGCGCGGCCGTTGCATGAATCTTCTTTCTCGTCGTGCGCATGTCGTGAGCTGTCAGAGTCTCTCTCTGACTCGGTGGTTCTCTCTGACTCAGAGAGAGCCACCGAGATTCTCTTGTTGGCTCACCCAAAGCTGTATTCATGATTGCTACATTGACACAATACGTCACTCAAATGCGGGGATGAGCTCCTTTTACCGAATCTTGCGGCGAGATTCACTGACCAGCTGTCCGTTGCAACGCCGGGGCGAGCAGCTCACTTGTCACCTCCTCAAGGCAACTCCACCTTTTGCTGACAGTGCGTAACGCCGGCGTGGAGATTCGCGTCAAGCAACGCGGCGCCCAACAGCAACCTGCGTGAGCAATGCTGCTCACAGGCGGTCACACGCAGTGGATCGCCGCACCGCGATGTGTGTGCGTGCTTCGGTGGGTGGGACCGGCGGTGCCGCGGCCGTCCCTTGAACTGGCCCTTCCGCCAGGCCGGATGGAAGCTCTGTAGGCTCGCCAGGAAGCGCGTCGGGTCCGCCGTTACCAAGTCGCTCACTCTGCAATCTGCCTTGCAAACACCACCCACGGGTACCTCCAGCCTTTCCTCCTCTTCCACCATGAAGCTCTTCACTGCTTTGCTCGCGGTCGCGGCCGCCGCCGTCGCGTCGGTCGAGGCCTACTCGGCGGGCTTCGACCTGCTCGACCACACGAGCCAGCTCAACTTCTACCACCCGGCCAAGCCCACGCTCTCGGCCGAGCAGACCAAGCTGCCCGCCGAGTGCGAGGTGGACCAGGTCTACGCCATGGCGCGCCACATGACGCGCTACCCGAGCAGCGGCAGCTACAACGGCTGCATCGCGCTCAGCAACCGCATCGCCGACACGATCGCCAAGTACGGCCCGCCCAAGGCCAAGGAGCTCCAGTTCTTCGTGGGCTGGAACTTCAGCGACGTCGTGCCGGACGCCAAGACCATGCCCGAGAACATCACGGCGCTCGGCCTCCAGGAGGGCAAGGACTTCGGCGCGAGCATCCGCGACAAGTACCCCAAGCTCTACAACGACAAGATGACGGTCTGGTCGGGCTCGGTCGAGCGCGTGCAGCTCACGGCCAAGGCGTTCATGGACGGCTACTTCGGCGCGGGTGCCGCCGCGAGCGGCTACAAGCAGCTCGTGACGTCCAACTCCAAGGACTACACACTCGGCGGCAACACGCTCACGCCCATCGACACGTGCCCCAAGTTCGTCAAGGACGGCCTAGGCGACAAGACCGCGGCCGATTTCATCGCCAAGGCCTCGCCGCCGTTCCTCGCGCGCTGGCAGGCGATCTGGCCCGAGTTTGGTTTCACGCAGAACGACCTCTTCGGCATCATGGACATGTGCATGTACGAGCGCAACATCCTCGGTAAGGGCGTGACGCGCATCTGCGAGCTCTTCTCGGACGACGAGTGGGAGACCTACGCGTACAACAAGGACATCGGCTACTACTTTGGCTCGAGCTACGGCAACCCGCTCGCGCGCACGGTCGGGTACCCGTACATCTCGGCCGTGGCCTCGCTGCTCGCGCAGCCCACGACGCCGTACTGCCAGAACGTCTTCGTGTCGTTCACGCACGACACGCAGCTCAACGCCATGATCGCGACGCTCGGGCTCGCGTACGACAAGGACTTCCCGTCCACGCCCGACCGCGTGTACCACTCGTCGCGCCTCGTGGCCATGGGCTCGCGCCTCGTGACCGAGCGCCTCAAGTGCGGCGACAAGCGCTACGTGCGCGTGTCCGTGAACGAGGCCGTCCACGCGATCTCGGGCTGCTCGTCGGGCCCCGGTATGTCGTGCCCGCTCGACGAGTACGTCGCCAAGGTCGCGGCCATCGGCAAGGAGGTCGGCGACTTCTCGACCACGTGCGCCGTGACCAGCGGCGCCGCCAGCAAGTTCGAGCTTTTTGACAAGCCGCTCTACAGCGCCTGCAAGCCCAACGCCTGCTAAGCGAGACAGTGGAGCGAGCAGCCAGCGCCCACGAGGAGCAAGAACGGCATTCCGATCTGTGACGTGTGTGTAAACAATTTTATAAACCTCATCTCCAGTCTCGTTTTGGACTCGGAAAATCCATTTACCGTCTGTGCACCGGAACCGTTTTATGGAAACAAGATATTCTGTTTCTAAAACAAGATAATCAGGTGGAAACCTGATTTAGTTGTTCACAGGGCAAGATCCCATGTGATCTTCTCACCGCCACCATCATTCTCGAATTGTTCAGCCAGCGACACCTCTGCGGAACGATGAAGACGGCGGTGGTGGTCACGGGCGCGTCGCGCGGCTTCGGCCGCTGCCTCGCGCTGGATTTCTGCCGCGAGCTCCGCGGCAGCGACGTGGACATGGTGCGTGTTTCTCTCTCTCGCGTCGGTGCGGCACGCGTGTCGCTGCGGCCACGTCCACTCGCCCGCCGCATGGCCTTTGATGCGACAGTCGCAAGTGGTTTAACGCTCCTTGCGTGTGTGTACAGCACCTGTTGGCGCGCCACGAGGTGGATCTCCAGGAGACCGAGCGGCTCGTGCAGCGCGCGTGGGCCGACAAGGGCGACGCGGCGTCCGCGCACGCGCTGCGCACGTTCGTGACGCCCGTGGACCTTGGGCAGCACAGCGACTACGCGCCCAAGCTCGACGCGCTGCTGGATAAGCTCCAGCAAGAGGCGTACGACCGCGTGTACCTCGTGCACAACGCCGGCTCGCTGGGCGAGCTCTGCTACTCGCACGAGTGGGACTCGCACGAGATGCTTACGGCGTTCTTCTCGTTCAACGTCACGTCGCTCATGTGGCTCAACAAGCGGTTCCTCGACATGTACGGCGCCACGCGCGAGCAGCTCACCTCTACCGAGCCGCTGGCGCCGGAGCCGGCGACGACGGTGCTGACGCTGCTCAACATCACGTCGCTCTGCGGCATCGAGCCGTTCCCCACGCACGGTCTCTACTGCACGAGCAAGGCCGCGCGCGAGATGCACTTGAAAGTAATCGCCAAGGAGCAGCCGGCGTCGCGCGTGCGCGTGCTCAACTACTCGCCCGGCCCCATGGACACGGAAATGCAGAAGACCATCCGCGAGTCGCCGCGCGTGGACCGCGCCTTTGGCAGCATGTACGCGGCCATGCACGCCGAGGGCCGGCTCATCGCGCCGGCCGCGTCCTCCCAGCTCGGCGTGCAGCTCGTGCTGAGTGACGCGTTCGACAACGGCGCGCACGTCGACTACTACGACATTGCGCCGTCGCCCGAGGTGTAGACCGATAGATCGTTCATGTGGTTGAAAGGGTGCACATATACTGATGACATACTCGTAGTCACTTTCCTAAATAATGTGTGGAGAAGAAGGGAGCATCCTTCATGCCTTGCTGGCCGCGGCCGCCGCGGCGACGGTCTTGCCGTGGTCGGCGTGGTCCACGCAGTAGTAGTCGTACTTCTGGTACGAGCGGCGGCTGCAGCCGTCGAGCTTGCAGCGGTTGCCGCCCCCGTGCGCCCAGCAGAGCCCGCCTTGGGTCGAGACCTTGGTGCAGCCGTCGACCTCACAGATGCGGCCGCCGCCGTGGGACCAGCAGTAGCCGTAGCGCTTGGCCTTGCGCTCGCAGTTGTCGGCCTGGCACGTCTTGTAGCCGCCGTGCTGGAAGCAGCGCTTGTAGAGCTTGGCGCGGTTCGCGCAGCCGGCGACCACGCAGCGCGAGCCGCCGCCGTGGCGCACGCAGCAGCCGCGCGACACGGCCATGTTCTTGCACCCAGCCACCTGGCACGGCGGCGTGCGCGGCTTCTTCTTGCCCGTGAGCTTGGTCTCCCCGGCGGCCACCGACGCGTGCTCGTCCTCGTCCATGTCGACGTCCGCGTGGTCGTCGCTCTGCTCTTCTTCGTCTTCTTCCTGGACGGTCTCTTCCTCATGGTCTTGGTCGTGGTCGTGGTCCTCTTCGCTGCTGTCGGTGGCACAGAGCGTGGCACGTGCCATGGCAGACGTGAGCTTTCGCTTCTTGAGCGCGTGGCCGCCTGAGGGCGCCACCGACGCCGGTAGCGACGCGCGTTTCTCGGTCATCGGGCTCATGCACACGGCGCTGAGCAGTGCGAGCGAGGTCGCGGCGATCGCCGTCGGGCACAGCGGCTGGTGGAACGACACCGGCGGCGTGGACGGCGGCGAACGGCAGCTAAAGTTCTGGACGAATCCGGCGTCCGGCGCCACGGCGACCGGGTTGAGGAGGAACGCGATGTTGTTCTTAGTGGCAGGCATCTTGGAGAATGAGACTCCTGGGAGCTGTCTCGCGTTCGGCCAAAGGCGCCAGAGGCAGTCGCCTCTGGATACAGTAGGCGTCCCCGGTCAGCGGCTTCGCCGGATCGTCCGGAGAACGGAGATGTGCCGCAGCGGCCTGGCGGCGCGTGCCTTCGCGGCCTGGCCGCCCAGTCTCTTGGCCGATAGGGCTCTTTGCATGGGTCTCCCAGCGCCCGTTCGAGCCCGTGGCGCGTGGGATTAACCCGCACGCCGCCCCGCGGCACCCAGGCACACCGCCGGAAGCGTGACTTTGGCACGGCAAAAGCGGCGTGGCGCCACGCGCCATCGAGCGAATGAGCAGCACGGACGTTTGTGATTGGTCGAGGGCCGCACGGCCAAGCGCGGCGCCATGGCGCCACGCGCTCTGGGTTGTGATTGGCTGGAACAATGTGGAAGTGGGGTTTCGACGGTTCGACACCGTGGCAATTCGGCTGGTTCTGTGGATTTGTCCGTGGGTTCGCTGGATTTCCGGAGGTTCGGCCAGAGACAGAGTGTGAGTCAGGGCGCTTTTTCGAACCTCGGGCTTTCAGAGGTGGTGGAACAACCACGGCTGCGCTTCAACGTGGCCGTCCGGCACGCGCCAGTGGGGTCCGGACGCGTGCCTCGGACCGATGGGCACGCGCCGCCCGGCTGACCGCGAGAGGGAAGCTGACACCCGTGCTGTATCATGAAGTGGCTGCCGTGCGCGTGGAACAGAAGGCGACGCTTGAAGATCTGGATCTTTAAGGCGGTCAACGAACCACTCTACAGCGCCGACTGTAGTGAACGGACTGGCAAAGGGGCTCGCCGGTGCGATACATTCACAGGTATCACCCATCCATGTATATGTACTGTACGATGAAGCATTTTCAAGAGCGATGAGCCATGCTGCGAGCACAGCCTTGGGAATATTCTCTGCCCGCCGCGAATGTTGGTGATTGTGGTCCATGAGGGTGAGGGCACACGCTCTCCTCTCTTGGAGGGAATGTCCCACGCGACGTCGCAATCTCTGTCCCAATCTGCCTTGGAGGCTTTGAGGGCTACAGCTGAGGGCGGAGAAGAGGATGAATGATGCGTCGGTCCAGGGGATCCACCGTGATCATCCTGTCAGCCTGAAGCGTGCTGATGACGTTGGCACTCCAAGCTGTGAACAGAGAGTGACGGTCAGCTAAAACAAGAAAGATCTGTGTCTCCAAAAATCCAGTTTACAGTCTACCGAACTTATGAACAACATCCTTGCGAACTTATCATGTCCTCTAGAACCTGTTCCGTTGGTTCAGTATTGACAAATAGAGGTAGTCCAGTTTACAAGCAGACAATCATGGTGGGTGTATCGTCGCAGATGACGATTCGACAATCATGTAACGGTGCAAGGTGGCTGCGACTCCCTCTGGCTCCCCGAGCCCACGCCGACGACAATGGCGAGTTTCCAGATCGCTTCGGAGTGCCGGCGCTCATTTCAAAACGCACGCTTCGCCTAACGATCGACGACTCAGTCAATACAGCATGAAGACATCCGCGGTGCTTGTGCTAAGCGCCGTGCTCTGCGTGGCGACTGACAACGCCAGCGCGATGGCGCCGCCGCGTGAGCGCATGCTCCGCGGGAGATCAGCGGCAGTAGAAGGAGAGTTCACGCCTATTATCACGGGTGGCATGTCGACGCATGCAATTGTCGGCAAGCAGTGCGCGTACGACGAGAAGGTGGACGCGTCGCTGTACCCATGCGAGGGCGATGCCGTGTGCGTACGCACGAGTCCGCTCTACGGCGAGTGCGTCACCAAGGAGGCAGCCGCCGCGCGGCAGCACAAAACTGACCGTGACCACGATAATGACGACGAGGAGGAGGACGACGACGATGACGATGATGGAGAGGAGGGAGAGGATGTCGAGTCGAAGGACAAGCACGACGACCGGGCAGGTACTGGGCCAGCGCTCAGCAGCGCGAGCAAGGGGAACGATGGATCGGTGGCTCGTCACGATGCTCGCGTTGGGGATGAAGACAAGGACGCGGACGGTGACGACGATGACTATGAGGAGGAGGACGATACCGCTGTGTAGAGATGCACATATTTAAGGCCAATGAATGGAACACTATTATGTTCGTACCCCGCTCAGTCGTATCTCGTGAAGCTCCGCTCTGCGACGCAGCCATGCGCGTGTACTGAACTGCCACTCGATCGTGCTCTATTGGCCGGGTCTCACCTCATTCCAGTCGTCGCCTGCTGAACTCCCTCCTCACGGTCTGTCTCCTCATCTCCTTGCATACCGTAGTTTCAGTATGTGTAGAATTTACCGTTACAGAAACGACGATAACTTACTCTTTTAGGATATGTGTACCCTCAAGCTGGTACCAGCTTGCTGTGATGGGAGGGTCCCAACACAGAAGTCACACAGGGACTGCCCTCGCGCTCATTTCCTCTTCCGCTCGCCACTACACCAGCCATGAAGACGACGTTCGTGCTCCTTCTGGGCGCGGTGCTTTGCGCCGGCGCCGTACAGGCGGACTCGGGCGCCACCAAGCACGTCCAGATTCGCGTCCACAAGACCACGCCGTCGAGCGCCGCCGACAAGGTCCACGTCTCGGCGATCAAGCACGGCAAGTTCACGGTGCTGCCGCTCGGCCACCAGTGCGCGTACGACCCGAAGAACGACCCGTCGCTGTACCCGTGCCGCGACGGCGGCGTGTGTATCCGCACGTCGCCCACGTTCGGCAAGTGCTTCTCGAAGGAGGAGGCCGTGAAGCTCCAGCAGGCCAACAACGCCACGAGCGTTGACGGTAGCGAAGACAGCGACGACGACAGCGACGACAGTGACAGCGGCAGTGACAGCGGCAGCGGCAGCGGCAGTGGGTCCTCGTCGCGCGCGCGCGGCCCGAACGTCGGCGATGACGACGCTGTCGCCGACGATGCTGATGATGATGATGCCGAGGATGACGAAGTCGGTGAGGACGAGGAAGACGACAGCGTCGAGGTCGCCACCAAGCCGCCGGCCGCTAAGGCCTAGATGCCGAGCGGTATGCTTGTCGTAAATGAATGCTATCGCCGTTTGGTGTTCTTCTCTCTATGGTCAGAAAGTTGTGTGTATGGAGAACTGTGTATCTATGACAGGGAGGCTAGTCGTATGTGCTTAGGCCTGAGCCTTGTGCTCGAGCTGGAGAAGCAGCTCGTTCTGCTCGCTCACGACCAGCGCGTCGACGATCTCGTCGAGCAGCTCGCCGGCGAGCATGCGCTCGATGCCGAACACCGTGACGTTCACGCGGTGGTCGCTCACGCGGCTCTGCGGGAAGTTGTACGTGCGCACGCGCTCGGAGCGGTCGCCCGAGCCGATCTGCGAAGAGCGCATGCTGTGGCGCTCCTTGTCGCGCTCGCGGCGGATGCCGTCGAACACGCGCGCGCACAAAATCTTCATGGCCTTGGCTTTGTTCTGGTGCTGCGAGCGCTCGTCCTGGACGGCCGCCTGGATACCCGTGGGGATGTGCGTGACGCGCACGGCGCTTTCGGTCGTGTTGACGTGCTGGCCGCCGGCGCCGCTCGCGCGGTACACGTCGATGCGGATGTCCTTGGGGTCCAGGTTCATCTCGATCTCCTCGACCTCGGGCAGCACGACCACCGAGATCGCGCTCGTGTGGACGCGCACGTCGTTCACGGGCACGCGCTGCACGCGGTGGACGCCGCTCTCGAACTTCATGCGGCCGTACGCGCCGCGGCCCACGATCGAGCAGACGCACTCCTTGACGCCGCCAAGGTCGGTCTCGGACACGCTGAGCACCTCGAACTTCCAGCCCTTGGCCAGCGAGAGCTTCTGGTACATTTTCAAAATGTCGCTCGCAAACAGACAGGCCTCGTCACCGCCCGTGCCGGCGCGGATCTCGACGATCGAGCTCTTGTCGTCTGCGGCGTCGCGTGGCAGCATCAGACGCTACGCACATACAATAACAATGAGATACCATGGCACAATAGAACGCAGTGCCAGGAAGATGGAAAACGCACCGTGACGCGCGCCTCGAGCTCGTCGATCTCGCTGAGCAGCTCGTTGCGCTCTTCCATCGCCATGTCGCGCAGCTCGGCGGCGTCGGCGCTCGCGTCCGCCTTGTCGTTGACCATCTAGAGCCCCATGCAGCACACACACATTCACCGCGTCAGGCCACCACAATCGCCACCCTTAAACCATTAACAGATCGCACCTCGTTAAGCTCGTCGATGGACGCGAGCTTCTCCTGCAGCTCGCGCACGGCGAGCACCTTGGGCTCGAGGTCCGCCATCTCGATCGACAGGTTCGTGATTTTCTCGGCCGAGAACGACCCGTCGTTGCTGCACCATACACCCACATATCAGTACACGGCAACCCACGGAAGAGATGCTGCTTCCAGCTCGGGCGCTCGTACTTGGAGAGCTCGGCCGCCAGCTCGTCGTAGCGTCTCGGGAGCAGCTCCATTTGGCTCAGGATGGACGTGTGCAGAGCGAACCCACGCGCCTGCTGCTGCTGCGCCACACGCGCCGAGCGGCCAAGCAGCGCCAACGTATTCCGCTGGTGTTGGTGCTGGCGGTGGGGCGCACACGCCGCGAGCGCTCGCGCGCTGCGGCGCATCCAGCGCATGCCAATCGTCGCCGTGGTCATCGTGTGTGTGTGGAGGGGCTCCGGTTCGCATTCGAACTTAACGAGTTAGGAACATGAAAGGTACCTTCCAGTGCGGGTTACGTCGTACCTCCGACGGGTACGGTTCCCGGTTCCCGCTGGCTCCCTTTCCTTGACGTCCTCGCGAAGAGCGTCTAATCAATCCGCCGCCTCCTCCTCCAGCTCGTCACTTGAGACGGAAGCGGCCGCCTCGTCGAAGCGCCTCCTCCTCCTCCATACCCGCGCTATTGAGTTGCTCCCCTCGATCTACGTGCTTCAGCCTTACTCTCAATCGGAACCCCAGCCGTTGACGCCCCAGTTGAAACCCCCACCACCATGACGCGCCATCGCTTCAGCTCGCGCACGGCGTCCAACTCGAGCGACGGCACGAACGAGAACGACCCACTGAACGCGCCCGGCGCCGTGGGCCCGCGCGCCGAGTGCCCGAGCTTCCTCGTCACGGACTCGGCCGAGGAGCAGATCGTGCGCTTCGACTGGGACGGCGCGACGTCGATCGGGCTCGAGCTCGTGCGCCTCAAGGCGTCGCCCGTGACCAAAGTGATCCACTGGTCGGGCGACTCGCTGGGTGTGACGTTCGGCATCGAAGAGACCTCGCGCCGCGTGATCGTGACGCGCACGACGCGCGATGACGTGCGCGTCGGCTACCAGCTCGTGCAGGCCATGGGCCAGGAGGTGACCGAGGCCAACTTCGACGAGCGCATGGCCGCGCTCAAGCGCGCCCACCAGATCAGCCGCGGCATCCCCTTTGAGTTCATTTCGCCACCGCCGCCGGTGTACGTCAAGAGCTGCGGCGGTGCGCTCAAGCAGAGCGGTGTGGACGGCACGTTCGAGCTGCGCTTCGTGGCCGGCCAGGCTATCCGGTATCTGAGCATGGAAGAGCTCCACGCATTCATCCGCCAGGCGCCCAAGCCGCTCGCGCTCACGTTCGTGCAGCGCAAGGACTCCCAGTACCTTGCCGCGCTCAAGAAGGAGACCACAAACGAAACCGTCACGGCGGCCTCGCTCGCGGCCGCTGCGATCGTCGCCGTGTCCATTTGCTAAGTAATGTATGGCGCCTTCTGATTTGTCAGCCTCTTTTCTCCTTTCTATATGGATGATGAAAAACGTTGAAAAAAATTAGTTGCACTTGTTCCTAGAGTGCCTCGTCAATCCACTCCCAGTTCTTGACCCATCGAGTGCCGACGCGCTCCTCAATGGCCTGGATGCACTTGTAGTGGACCTGGTGCTCGTGGTTGTACTCCGAGAGCTTCATCTTCTTGGCCGAGAGCGACGCGGCCTCGGCCTCTTTCCACGCCGGGTCGTCCGGGTCGAGCCGCTTGGAGATGATCGCGGTCTTGCGCTTCTCCTTGGTCTTGAGGTAGCCGGCGATCCAGACGTCGTCGACCGTGACACACACGGGCGGGATCTGCGCGAGGTCTTCGACATCGTGGAAGAACTCGCGTCGGTACGCGTTGCCGCAGCACGCCTGGAGGATGTCCACGTAGCGCCCATAGGGCCGCATGAAGTAAGGCACGTACGCCGGCACGGCGCCGACCGAGTGCCACGCCATGGGGATCACGCCCCAGCCGCACACGCCCAGCGCCACGTCCGGCTTGAGCTCGGCCTCCCACGCGAGCGCCTCCACGAGCCGCGCCGGGTACTCAAAGTCGTCGTCTACCGTGATGATCAGCGTCGACGGGTCGCTCTCCTTGCGCAGCGTGCCCAGCAGCTTGGTCGCCGGGCCGTCGTCGACGCACCGGTTTACGACCACAAGTGGGCCAAGCGCCTCGAGCTCGGCGGGCAGCTCGACGTCGTCGTACGAGCGCTCCGGGTGGCGCTTCATCGGGCCCTCCGGGATGTTAACGTAGATCTGGTCGGGCACGAGCGTTTGCTGGAGCAGGCTGTGGACGCTGTCCATGACCTTGTCCAGGCGGTTGGGCGTGGTCGTGAGCGAGACAACGACGCGGAACGTCGGCTTCCACGTGGGCGGCGGGTAGTCGCTCGCGCCGCGGCCGTCGAACGAGGACGTGTACATGGCCGTCGCGAGCGGCGAGATGCTGCCGTGGCGCACGAGCAGCCCGACGTACACGTACGTCACGAGCACCACCACGAGCGCCGCGAGCGTGCGGCGACGCGAGCACGCGCGCAGGAACGGCGGCGCGTCCTGGCGCTCGAGCACATGGCGAGGCAGCGCTGGCTGGTCCAGCTGTACGCGGCACCACTGCCACACCGACTGCGACGGCTTCATGGCCGGCGAGGCGAGCAAGTCTGGGGTTGGTGTTGTGTGGGCGACGTGAGTTGCGAGTGAGAGGGAAAGCGGAAGGGAATGAGGGGGAGCATCCGTTATCAACTTGGAAGGGTCTCTATAGACTTAAATTCATGTGAACGTGCAGATTCAAAGGTTGCCATATTAGAAGGGTATGGAATTTCATGAGTCCTCGGGCAATCGTTCCTCTGTTTCCCAAATTTTCACATCCAGAGGGACAAGGAACTCAAATCTGAGATCTTGGAGCTGGAAAAATTCGAGTGTCTCTCCCGCAAATGCGCACGCTGGATTCCAGGCGGCCGGTGTGCTAATGACACCCTCATCATCAGAGGCTCTCCGTTGATGCTGACCACCTGGAGGCCAGTCACACCGCTGATGAGCACGGAGGAAGACTGTGGAACCCGTGATATGTGGACTGGTGAATGGAATGTGGTGTTAATTGTGGCTCATAATGGTGGAAAGTGGTCTCTACGAACAAGCCGCCTTCCCTACGTGGCGATCGTTTAAATAATGTACATTGGAACTATTCCTAGTGTCTCGCTCACGCCGAGTGCACTTCCTGCAGCGATGCGAGCGAGAACCGTCCGTGGAACGTCAGGCGTCCGGCGCGCGAGCGGTCCTTGAGCAGCGGCAAACTCTTTTGCTGGCGCGTGGAGCTGAACGGGTGCGCGCGCGCGCCCTTCAACTGCGCCTGGATCTCCAGGAACGACGACAGCAGCGCGAGCGTCGAGCAGCCGTTCAGGTGACACTGCGCGAGCGCGCGCGGGTCGCACAGGTTGAGTCGCATGGTCACACGCTCGAAGAACTGCTCGAGCTCGTTCGCGCGCGCCTCGAGCACGCCGCGCGTGTGCAGCAGGCGCTTCTTGGGGAACTTGTAGGTCTCGCAGCCGGCCAGAAAGTGGCATTTCTCCGTGCACGAGTCGTGGTTCTCGGCCAACAGCCCGCAGAGCGCCTCCCAGAACTCGCGGATCTCGCTGTAGCGCCGCGCGACCTGCCACGCGCGCCCCGCGCAGCGCACCTCGAGCACGTAGAGCCAGGTCTTGCTGTCCGCAGCGGGGCGCAGCTCCGAGACGCGCACGTAGAGATGGGACATGTCGCCGGCGTGGAAGTGGCGCGAGCGTGAGCGCGAGTGCGAGTGCGCCGACGCGGTCATCGTGAGGTCGTCGCTGGCGGTCGGCGAGTAGTGGTCGATGGTCATGCGGCTCATGCGCGGCATGGTTGTCGGTGTGTGTGTGGTGGAGAATGTGGAAATGCTGGACGTCGGCCAACGTTGGAAGCTGGGTTTCGCTGTTGGTGCTTCGAGTTGGCACGAAGGGATGTCGCACGAGTTTCGGACCAGGAGAGCTGTGGACGCGTTGGGGCTCAAAAGTTGGTAGCACAGCGCTGGAGTGGCTTCAGGAAATTATTGGGCCGCAGTGTGACACTCTGGACGAGCTGTGTTGGCTGGTGGTTTGGTGGATTTCTCTGGACGCACAAGGTGAGATTCCTCGGACCAACAGGGAGTTTTGAGGTGGAGAGGAAAATGGGGAATGACGAGGGGCAGGCGCCTAGGAAACGTGGTGCCGGGGATGCAGGAAAGGAAACCGGCGTGCCAGCGAGCGGGCGTCGGCAGTTCAGATTTCCTTCTTTTGTTGGGGAGGGCGGACAAGGGCTTAGGGTTGCAGTGGGTACGTCGGCAGTGTCTGCTCAGCAGCCTGGGAGAGGTCCATGTGGTCGGAGTGACCACCATTTGTCACAGTTACAGGTCTTTTCGGATTGGACGAGATCGTGAAACGGTGTTATCGCCCAATCATGTGGCGTAGAAGAGCTAAAACCGAGTAGATTAGTATGTTGAAGTTGCTTTGAGTACCGGTATGGGAATAGGGGACCCCTTTCGAAGTGGAGGTTCAACCACAGACTGGTCTAAAAATGAACTGCCTACAGTAAGGGGCGACAGGGGAGCGATCCACCACAAGAATCCAAGAACCGTTCTCCGGCGCCGAAAGTCAACTCAACTTCCCATGCTCCGTGGATTTGACTCGCCAAGGTCGATCTTCTTTTTTTGTGCGGCTAGGCGCCCATCGCCTTCCTTCGATTCCTCATCGAGACGGTGGAGCCATGTGTGATTGTTCCATCTGCAGATGGCTGGGTCCCCCACCAGCCGTATCAGGGTAAATGAAGGCGCCACCTCACGCGTGAGAGTCGCTTCGTGTGGTCGGCGCCGACTTTCTCCACTCGGCTAACGATCCGTCGTTTCCGCACCGAAGAAATGGGGCGAGATCGGTTCTGCGCCGCATCGGCTGCTGCAAAATGATCTCCCGAAGACTGGCAGTTACCGTAGAACCGGTGAGATTCTCACCGGTTCACCGTGAGAGCGGCGCCAACGTCTCTCCAACCGCAGCTGCACGGATGTCATTTTTGTTCTGCGTTTCGCAACTGCCTTGTGCTGGTGATGGCACACCTTCGTCGCCTCCTACGTACTGTACTGTGATATGTGCTCTCGCTGAACGGAACAGTTTCGTAGACGTTGCCACTGTGCTCCCAAATCGAAAAAAAGGGGAAAAATGTTCTGTCATCCCAGAACACCACCTTCGAAATCGCGATTTTATCTCTCAAACTCGATGTTACGACAAGTCAAAGCCGGCGTTCGCGCGGATCGCGTAGAGCAGCTTCTGCTTCATCACCTCCTTGCTCGAGTACGTCGGGAGCTTGAGCAGGTTCATGCACGTGGCGCTGGACGGCAGCCGCTCGTCATCGTCGATCCGCACCTGGTGGATGCAGATCTGCGGCGCGAGCTGCGCAAAGCCCAGCAGCGGCTGCCGCGAGACGCTCGTAATAAACTTGAGCAGCGCCGCGCGGTCTTCGGCCGAAAACTCGTGCGTAACGAGGTCCCAGAACCACTGGATGGGCCGCTGCGACGGGTGGTACCCGCCGCCGTACGTCGTGTGGCGCTGCCAGTCGAGCACGTCGATCTTGTTGGCCGCGCCGCCGATGAGCATCTGGAGCTCCGCGGGGCTGAACATTTGGATCCACTTGGCCGGGATCAGGTCCCGGAAGCCCCGCAAAAACGCCGCGCTCTCGTGGGACGACAGCACATTCAGCTTGTAGTTGGCCAGCAGGTGGATGTACCGGATCTTGTTGTCGTTGGTCACGGCCACGTTCGCGCCGTCGGGCACCAAGTGGCGCGTCACGACCTGGCCAAACTCCATCTCGCTCACGCTAAATGTGAGCGCGAGCTCCTCGACGTTGCCCGTGTAGTGCTTGAGCTGCATGAGGTTGCGGTACAGGTCCGGGTCGAGCGAGTGGAGGTCGTCAATGTAGTTGTACTTGCCCAGCAGCTTGTTGAGGAAGAACGCGGCGAACTGCGGCTCCACGAGGATGCCCTCGTACACCGCCTTGCCCAGCACGCGCCCGAGAAAGCGGAACCGGTCGGTCACGTCCTTGGGCGAGTCCACGAGCAAACGTGCTGATGGGTTCGGATACAAAAGCTGCTCGCTCGTGGCGAGGAAGAAGCCGTACTCGGGCGAAAACGCGTTCTTCGTGAGCTGGTCAATGTACTCCTTGAACACGCCGCCGCCGTCGATGCCGGCCTCCTCCAGGCCCTGCTCGTTCACGAAGGTCACTTTGATGCGCGACTTGAGCGCGCTCGGCGACTGGAGGTTGCACACTTTGTCGAAGAACGCAAAGCTGTCGTCCACGATCTCGTCGCGCTTGACGCGCACTTGCAGCGCGCGGCTAAACTCGTTGCGCACGTGCTCCAGGTTGCGCTTCTCCTCGTCCAGCAGCTTCTCGAAGAGCTGCACGCGGTCGTTGAACGAAAAGACCTGCGGGATCGTGGTTAGCACGAGCGACGCGCGTGCGTGCGGCGTGAGCGTGGCCGTTGGCGACATGAGCGACGACAGCGCCTGGAGCTCGAACAGGTCGCCCTCCATCGACTCCAAGTCAACGGTCTCGCGGATCACGGGCATCGATGGCCACAGCCATGCGCCATCCGGCGCGAACCGGCGGCGGCAGTCGCGGTCGTACAGTTGGTTGAAAAGCTTGACCGAGGTTGTGAGCGCCGGGAACAGGTTCGCGTTGACAGCGACCGCATTGTTGCTGTTGCTGCTACTGGGCGTCGTGCCTCCGCGTGATGTGGCATTGGAGTTCCAGCACACGTCAAAGATGAACTGCTTGAGGAACGAGACGATCTCGGTGATGTCTCGCAGTTGAAACGGCCACGCGCGGTCGTAAAAGGTCTCGTCGTCGAGTGTCAGCAGCATGTGGCTGTAGATGGCGTTGAAGAGCAGCAGCGGCTGTAGGACGCCCTCGCTCGCACGGTGTGTTGCGCTTGAACCGCTCGGGATCGACGCCCTCACGAGTTCCCACACGCGCTGGATGATCGGGACACTCACACCGTCTCCAGAGAGCTGCTCGCGACTGACGGCGCTGAGGAACGAGGAAAATGCCGGTGGTGGCAGCTTGAACGACTGCCGCACCGACAGCAAGTGTGTACGCCCGAGACCGAGCAGGAGCGTCGCGTACACGCGCGTGAGTTGGTGCAGCGCTGCTGACGAAGGTAGTGCGTCAAAGAGGCGCTGCACAAATGTCGTGTCGCACAGCTGCTGCCACTGCGTTTTGATACCGTGTTGCCAGCGGGAGAGCAACTGGATCTCGCGTTCGATCAGCGCGCGGTCCTCGTCTACGTCAGTGGCTTCGACCGCGAGCTGCGTCTGCGCGGCTGCCAACGCGAAAGCGTCATCGTCGTCGTCGTCCATGTCCACGTCTTCCGTTCCTCGCACTGTGGGCGCTAGCGACGGCGTTGACTCGACGTCAAACGCCCAGCGGATGTGGGACTTGGAGAGGATCCGCGCGAGCACGGCCGCGCCTTGCTCGACAATCCGTGGCGAGAACCCACTCAGCACTATCAAATCCAGCACGTTGCCGACGGCGATCGCGCCTTCACTACAGGACAGTGCCGGCGCCGTCGTGCCGCTTTCGTCGCCGCACAAAGCCGACAGCACGCCCTCCCAAAACGCTGCGTCCTGAGCGGCCTTGTGGTCACCCGGTGCGGTACTGCCGAGTCCTTGTGTGACTCGTTGCTACATCACACCGACGACCAGCCCTTGCGTTAGTCGGCGTGAACCTTCACAACCCAACAACACACCAAGTCAAACGTACCACCAGTGGAGACGAGAGCGCGCCGGATGTGAGCACGATCTTCCGAGCAAACTGCGCCAGCACAGGATTCCTAGACGCGCCGCTGGACGCGTATACCGGCTCAAGCGTCAGCACCGCAAGCTGCACGACGAGCTGCGCGACGCGGTCGTCGACCGGCTCCTTGTTCTGCGCGAGCCGCCGCAGCGCCTCAAATGTACCGAACGTGTCGCGACGCGCGAGCTGCCGGAACACCAATGGCAGCGCGACATCCGCGTCCGATGCGCCGGCGGCGAGATACCGCTCGCGCGCCGTGAAAGTCTCTAAAAGCACGACACACGCCGCCTTGAGCTGCTCGTTCGCGTCACCGACAACGACGATGCGCAGCGCCGTCTCCAGCACGCGCACGATCTGGAACACCCACGTCGCGTCCTTGGGCGCCGCCGCGAGGATGTTGGCGTCGGGCGCGGCGCCCTGGAGCGCGCTCACGAGCAGCATCACAACCACGTAGCTATGTGCGTTCGCGAGCCGCTGCGCCGAGACATCGCCTCTGCGAGTAGTTGCCCCCGCGACGCCCGACGCGAAGAGCAACTGGCGCACGAGCCGCTGCAGCTGCCGCGTCGGCAGCGGCGCCGACGGCGGAGCGCCCTGCGGGCCCACGAGCGCCGCGAGCTCGCCCTCGAGCTCGCTGAACACACGCGCGCGCACGCGGCGCTGGGTGGCAACGCGCCGCGCGAGCGCCTGGACCGCCGTGCTCGCGGCTGCTCGCCGGCGCTGCACGAGCCGCTCCTCGCGGAGCCGCCGCGACTGGAGCAGCAGCTCGTCCTTGGAGAGGCTGCTGTTGGCCGTGGAAGTGGCGGAGGCAGAGGCCGCCGCCGCGGGCTTCTTGCGGCCGCTGAGGTTGACCTTGCGCGAGCTCTTGAAGCTGCCGTCGAACATGTCGGAGCGTGCTTCTCGCGTGTTCGCGCGGCCGGATGTTAGGAGCTTCTCGAAGAAGCCGAAGGGATCCGAGCGAGGAACGACGTTGAGGGAGGGAAAATGGGGGAAGAGAGGGGGTACAATTCGACCCAGAATGGGTCAAAATCCGAGTTTTTCTCACTTTGGGCTGTCAGAAGTGAAATCAATTCTCACCTGGATTAGAACCCAGATCGGGAGGAGGTACTAATCGAATGTTGACGGTTCGTCTAATCCACTGTAATAGGAGATATTCAACCATTTCTCGTATCAAATATAGGTGGATGAACAGGCAAAACAAGGTGGTCGCGAAAGGGCGTGAGGGAATGAGCATTTCGGGTCGCGCTGGCATCATGGCGACGACGGCGACGAACCAGCGGCTCCTGGATGAGGAGGCCGCGCGGAAGGCGCGCATCCGCGTGGCCTTCGACATGTTCGACAAGGAGAAGAAAGGCTGCGTGATCCAGGAGTAAGTGCACTTCGCGTGGCGGCACTCCCCGGAGGAGGAGGAACTAACGGACCTCGCGTTGGTGGTGTAGGGAAGTGAGCACGATCATGCGGTACCTGGGCGCGTACCCGAGCGAGAAAGACATCATCAAGAAGATCCTGCCCGAGATGCAGGAGGACGAACCGTCGACGTTTGTCGCGTACGATCGCTTCGAGAAGAAGATGCTCGAGGTCATGTTCGCGAACGAGTACATGCCCGACACGGACGAGACGCTGCTGGCGGCGTTCCGCGTGATCGACGGCGACAAGAAAGGCTACATCGACGCAGAGGTGATGCGCGAGCTGCTCGTCACCAAGGGTACACCGTTCCGTGACAAGGAGATCGAAGGTGCGTGGGTGAACAGCTCGTCAAACTCTATTGGGTACGCACCCGACGCTGATATCTCTGGTTTGAGTGCTAGCTTTCTTGAGCGTGGCGAAGGACCCACAGACTGGGCGCATCTACTACGAGGATTACATTGCGTTACTCATGCAAGCGCTTGACATGAAGAAGGGGTGAACGTAGCGCCGACGTCACCAGGGTGCTTTTACCGGAGTATTGACTCAACAAAGAATGCAATAAAGCAACGCTTGCTATCTTCGTGGTGTGGCTGGTTGCAGCGTCTGGGTAGACCAGCCGAGCCCTCGCACACTCTCCTGTAACTATAAGAAGACAGCTATTCTTCTTCTGGAAGGCATTAGAAACACGCCAGGACTTTTCGATCAATCCAGTTGAGACTGCTCGTGGCCGAGTCTCCAATGTTCATGTAGGCAAGAATCCACTGGCGAGATCGCTGGCACCGACGTCTCGCAGCTCATGTGCTCGAGGTCACATGTGCTCGCGATTTCAGCGATTCCACGCGCATAGAAGGTGAAGAAATGTCATCGACATCAACAAGTCGGCAGCCTCTCCCCTTGTGTCATCGTCGACCGAGGGCAATCTCCAGCGCCTGCTTGAGCGTACTCGATCCCCTTGTTTGGGCAGCAACAGGCACAGCTGGAGCAGCTGCACGCAATTGTTCCGTCTCAAGGTTTGTTTGTGCGCCTCGGATGCGATCACTGTTGTCAGGTGCGCGTGACATTATTCCATCGAGCTGTGTTTGACGGTGCTGCTTCACTTGGGCCGATAGCTTGTGGAGCGGTCGCTGCGCCTTCACTAGCTCATTCTTCGCCAATTGATCGCGCTCTTCTCTCTCTTCCTGCGCAATGCGATCAACGACTGATACGTAGATGGATTCGCGAGGAGTCGACAAATTAAATCGAGGCTCTGTCAAGATCGAACTGGACCCTGACACGACTTGCGCGACTTGCGATGGTGCGTGTTGCCTGTCTCCACCGCGGCGTGAAACAGGCTCCTCTCGCTGGTTCCCTTGAGCGCCATCCCCCTTTGAGCTGGGTCGAGTGTCTGACACGGCGGGATGAATGCCTTTGTAAATCACCCGTAACCTCTCTTGCTCGACCTCGAACAGTAACTCGGTGTAGTCTTTCTTCATCTTCTCGCCGTATGGTCGATTCTCCAAGTATACCTCGTCCCCACATCGCTTCTCCAGCTCAGCTAGTGACTCCCGACACAAATCGGACGCGTAGTTGAGTTGGTAGAAGAGTGCATCGCGCTCCTTCTGCTCGGTCAGGCGATGGGTGGACAACGATCTAAAGTGGCGTCGCGGGTCGCTCGCAACAAACTCAAACTTTCGGAGGGCGTCCAGAGCCTTTTCGCGCTTCAACACGTAATGAGCCGCTTGTTCCCACAACACTACTGCGTCCGGAAAGAGGTCGTAAAAATCAGCATGCGTATACTTCAGCACAAGATCGAGTTTGGTCTTCGGCTTCATCTTGAGGGCAGCTAAAACGGCCTCCATGCGGCGTTGCAGATCAACTCGTAGCGGCAGTGGGGCTTGGCTTGTAGCCTCTGCGTTTTGATTCAGTGAAGTTGCCTGGAGGAGGTTTTTCTTGCGACCGTCTGCTGGCTTGCTTGAGGATGGGGCTCCATCGTTGGCCGCATACAAATGCTTCTGAAGGAGGACACGTCGAGCAGCATCATGGTCTGTCATTTTTCGCTTTGCTGGCGACCGATCAGTCATTGTGTTGATAATGCTGTCCAGAGCCATCTTTCGAGCTATCGTCGAACTTGTCGATGTGCCCAACTCACCAGCACTCGCACTGTGTTCACTTGTCACGTGAGAGCTCGTGTCGTCTTCTTCATCGACCTCTGGATGAACCGAGATTCTGGCCGGAATTTCGTTACCAGTCGACAAATCATAACCATCTTCTTCATCAGCTATCTCCTGGCTACGCACAAAGTTGCGAAGGTCGTCGTGGAAGCTGGATTCAGGAACGAAGCACGAGTTCACGAAGGGGGCATTACCGTGTTTCGCGAGCGTCGCCGACGTCGCGGCAGATGCAAACACGTTTCGCAAACTCTGCGGTCCAGCTCCACCGCTCGAAGCTCCAATCTTGCTTGATATTCGTCTCCTCGCATCCGCAAACTGCCCCAACGTCATCGGGTCACTGTCTACGGTCGTTGCAATCGCATATGCACTGGCCCTGCTCGACCCAACTGAGGCGCTCGCATTGATCGAGTCTGTAAGTGAGACAGATGCGTTAGCTGGTGCGCTCTCTGGGGTGGTAGAGTCCGATTGATTATCTTGGTAGTAGCTCAAATATTCATCAGCGCGACTTCTCATCGTGAGGTCGTCCTGGAATGGTAGATTTGTGCACACAGCTCGCAGGTTTTCCTTTATGAGGAAGTTCCGCTTCTCGAAAAGGAAACTACTCTCCGCAGCCGACATGTAGTCCACGAGTGTGCTTGTATCTGGAAAAGCTGGTGCCCATTCGTCTTGAATCACGTCCCCAACCGACTTCATACCGAATGCAATCGGTTGAATGCATTTCAAGCGGAACATAAGCGAGCCAGCGCTGCCGCCATCGACAACTGGGAACGTCGGATAGTGCTGGTATACGCTGCTCGCCAGGGTGGATGGTCGGATCTTTGAGCTTGACTTGGCTTCATTCGAGACACGGGCCTGTTGTGCATTTGGAATTGATTCCTCCTTTTCGTCTGTTGGATCCTCCTCTGGCACACGATTCACATACGCATCGCGATATTGCTGAAACTTGGCAACTGCTTGCTCCCGCGAGGAAGACGTGGCCGGGCGAGGAGCTGGTTTACCCTGTAATCTCGTTGCAGCTGGAGACGACGTCGGGCGTTTTCCGATGCCTCCATCTCTCACGATCACCAGTCGCCTCGCGCCGCCGAATACCTTCGCCAATACAGTATCGAATGAGTCCCGCGAGAGAGTTAGGATCTTCGCGCTTCCGCTGGTGACGGATAAAGTAGACGGCCACAACTCGGTCTTCGAGAGGAGCCCCAATTCTCCATGACATACGCGTCCGGACCCAAGTGAGCTGTCGATGGAGCGGCGATCGTCGAAACGATTCGAGACTTGTAGTACGTTGGAAGTGGTGGTGGAGGTTCCCTCTTCAGTTAGAACACCTCCCTCCATTACCACGAATAGGTTGTCCATAGGTGTACCCTTCGTGCATATCGCGGTGCCTTGGCACAGCACCTTCCAACGCGTGCTCTTCGTGCTTTCGATCAGCTGCTCAACTGTGAGACTGGCAAACGCTGACACGTTGGCAAGCACGCCTATCACCGCCCGAAGCAGCTTCGTTGTTTCTTCTCTAGTAAGCTCACTCTCTGGGGGATCCTTCCAGAACGGAAAGTTCTCACGGTTCTTGCTGTACACAGTCGCGGTGACTTTGTCTTGTATCTGGTCGGCCAGCTGATCAGATCTCAAACGAGGGAGAGATGCAACTGATGAGTCAAGGCGTTCTGGCATGTTTGACCGGCGGGTGCTTGCCAAGACACGCTCGAGGGCTTGCATCTTAAAATGATGGGCTGTGGTCACCGTCACCGCCTCCGCATCTGATGGATCCTCGTCTTGACCATGATCAGGATTGCTTTTTGACTGACTGACCTGATCTTGATCAAGCGCGGTCGGCTCGGATCGTGTTGTCTCTTGCAGTATCCACCCCTGTGGCTTTTGCTTGTGGTTCATGTCGAGCTTGCTCAGGACTGCCTGCTGAAGCCGTTCGAGTGTCACTTGACGTCTCAGTTCCACTTTGAACATGGATTCGAGGCGGATCAAGTTGGATGCGCGATCGATGACGCCACTCTTGACGCTCTTCAGTAGCATCTTCCGGATCTGGAGGTAGATGGCCTCGCCAAACTTGAATCCAGCATCCGTGAGCTTCGCGTAGACATCCTTCGCACTCAGAAATGGGCGGTGTTGACGGTGCACCTTCGCCGTTGGCGATCCAGCAGGAGACACTCTTCGGACCTCACCCTGCTCACGACGTTCTTCTACGACAGTGTCATTCTCAGATGACTCGTCTTGGGTGGGGGCGCGTCCCCTGGGGTATTGTGAGGCGAGAAGAGCTCGCAAATCATCCGGACGGCGGCGTAGCTCGACCAGCACATGGGCCACGTGAGCTTCCAAGTGACGTTTCCACACGAAGCCCTCGCTTTCGTTAGACCCTTTGCTGGAATCCGCAACGATACTTCTCTCGCTGGATGTGCTGTTATCGCCTCGGTTATTCTCAAACACCTGCTGCGATACTCGACTTCCTCGGCGTGCGCTGGGGCGTCGTACACTTGGCACGCGCGGAACAGGCGTGATTGGGTAGTCGCATTTCCTCATGTCACGGAGACCGATGTCGAGACTTGCATCTGTGTAAAACAGCGTGTAGCGGAATCACCCCAATAGTGTCAGAAAGTGTGTGTCCAACAATGGGAGCAAAACGAAAAACCACACACCTCGCAACTCCTGGAACGTCCTCTGGCGCGCGGCCGCTGTCGCGAGCATCGCGTGGACGTCGTCATCTTGCTCTGTCGTATGACCTTCTGACATATTGACGGCGTGTAGCTCCCCTCCGGGGACGTTGGCTGTGACCACATCGCGTTCGCCTTCAGTGGTTTCGAGAGGCGTCAAGCCACGTCTACCGGCTTCGTCGGAGGGCGAATCATTCAGCGCTTCGACGGCCACAGCGTCCACAGCCGCAACGGCGCCGCTCACGGCCGCCTCTCCGCCAGTGGGCGCGTCGACGGGGAGAGTAGACGCCTCCATGTTGCCCCCACAATTCCTAGCAACCGCGCGTCATGGTGTTTCCCTTGCTTCTGTTCTGGCCAAGTCGATTTTGTTCCCACCCCAACATCATGACCAGCACTCTGGTGTTCATATCGTAATTTTCAGAAAATTGTTCGGAATAAATTCCTGATATTTTGGAAACTCATCTCGTAACTTACGACGAAAGGTTTCATCTCATCCCCAGCTGTTCGTACTTTATCAGATCGGACTGACAGCTCACGTCCTTTCGCGCGCACCTGCTGGCTTCGCCAGCTGGGGCCCCCATCACTCTCGCTCCAGGTGACCCCCAGGCGGGGGTCACCTGGAGCGAGAGTGATGGTGTTGTGAGTGGATCTCCCTTGCAACGCAACTGCCTCACGAGAAGCTCACCACACACCACACACACATCCGCGGCGACCGCCGTCGCTCCTCCTTCCCTCCCTCACTTCTTCTTCTTCCGCCTCTTGGGCCCCAGCGAGCCGAATCGGAGGATCCAAGCATGGACAGCTACGGCACGGTCTCCTTCGCGAACGAGCAGGACGCGTTCCTGCAGCAGGCGCCGCAGGCTCCGCGCCGCGCTGGCGGCAAGGCGCCCTGGGCGGCGCTCGCGGTCGGCGCGGCCGTCGGTCTCGCTGGGCTCGGCTACTGCGCGTCGCTGCAGTCGACGCTCTCGGCGCAGCAGGTCATGCTCGTCAAGATGCAGCAGCAGCTGTGAGGCGTTGAGAGTGTTGTTGTGGAGTGAAGTGATGTATCCTTGGACTGACCGATTGACCGCTATGTCCCCCAGGGAGTCGATGCACGC
This sequence comes from Pythium folliculosum, assembly GCA_023336295.1. Taxonomy (NCBI): domain Eukaryota; phylum Oomycota; class Peronosporomycetes; order Pythiales; family Pythiaceae; genus Pythium; species Pythium folliculosum. Next base: position 10,958 of record JAADWV010000063.1, on the reverse strand, counting down.
CGCGGTCCTCGACAAGTCGGCGATCGTGAGTGCGAGCAAGAAGGACAAGGACGCCAAGCAGGACAAGGCCGACAAACCGCTCAAGTCGCTGCCGTACAAGTTCGCGGTCGACTATGCGACGCCGCTCAAGACCCAGGACAACCGTGGTACGTGCTGGGACTTCGCGACGGTCGCCGTGCTCGAGTACACGTACCGCGAGCAGGGCATCCGTGAAGGCTGGCTCAAGGAGGATGAGTACCTGGCGCTCTCGGAGCAGGCTTACGGCGCTGAGGTGCTTCGCCTGTGCTCCGGCCCGGCGGGCTCGCCGCAGCAGGTCGCGTGCCTGATCCCGGGTAACGAGATCTGGAAGAACTCGACCGAGGGCGGCGAGTCGGCCGAGCTGTACTACCTCGTGAACGGCCTCAAAGACTCGATCTTCCCGGTCTCTGTGTGCCCGTACCAGGCCGATGGCGGTAACGACACGCGTTGCGACGGCCTCGAGGAGAAGCGCGCCAAGAACCCGCTGAGCCTGTCGGTGAAGAAACTCGACACCTACTACGAGGAGCTGGCGACCAAGGAGGCGCTGCTGCGCGACCGTCGCGCCATGGCGTTCACGACGTCGATGCCGTACATCACGCACTACTACCCGTGCATCGGCGAGTTTGCCAAGGACCCGCGATGCGACCCGGCCGGTCCGTCGTGCACGCTGTGCCCGGCCGAGCTTTCGGCCACGACGTGCTGCATCCCCGTCCCGGGCGGCGAGAACTTCAACATGCACGGCGAGTTCATTGCCGGCAGCGGCATGACGCTTGAGGGCGGCCACGTGATGACGCTCGTGGGCTACAACGACCTCTACCGCAGCAAGGACGGCTACACGGGTGGCTACATCCTCAAGAACTCGTGGTGGGACGGCATCCACCCGGCGCTTGGCCCCAAGCACGCGCGCGGCAGCCACTCGATCAAGTACTGGCTCCAGGAGATCTCGGACTGGGAGGAGCGCTCGATGTGTCCGAACAGCTACAACCCGGAGAACTGGTTCCAGTGCGGCAACTTCGACGAGGTGATCCACGCGCACGGCGACGTCGGTGCGCGCGTGCCGCTGGCGTCGACGCGCTCCAAGGCCTCGGCCGCCGGCGTCGAATCGTGCCTCTCGGAGGAGACCAAGCTTTACGCCGACACGAACCTGCAGCCGCTCCACTTGACGTGCACGGACGCGGCGTACTGCACCGTGAGCGAGAACGTGACGTACTTTGTGCGCAACTCGACCGACTTTGGCGACCGCATGCAGATCATGTGCCTCTTCGAGTACGAAACGGCGACCAAGAACTCGAGCGAGCTCTGCCTGCCGCCGATGACGATCGAGCAGATCGCGTACGTGCTGTCGCCTGTGGAGAGCGAGATCCGCGAGAACGACCCGGACGTTTGCGGCTTCTACTTCTACCCGTACGAGATCCAGCAGCAGTACAACAGCAAGTTCGGCAACTTCTACGTGAACAACTACGAGATCGAGTGGGACGCGCAGTCTTACGCGGCCAACAAGGAGCGATTCCCGGAGCTCGACTACTCGGACGTCGCGGCGTCCACCAAGACGCAGAACACGTACTCGTTCGTCGGCCCGTTCCCGTTCGCCAAGGTCGTCCCCGAGGAAGCCTGGCACGGCGGGGAGCTGTAAAGCCGACAACCAAGATAGCGGTAGCACCTGGCTCTCACCTGAGCAGGCTTAGCCTTCCGCCCATCAATTGTCCATAGCTAATTCGATCACCAGTAGCGTCAAGCGAGCTTGCTCTGGTCCATGAATGAAAATGCCACGGTTCAACATAACGATACGTTGGATATTGACGCGAATATGCATGTGTGTGGGGCTACTGTGACGGAGTCGTCAGGCGCTGCGGAGGCCCGTACGCGCAACCAGTGTTCAAGCGCATCAACGCGTACTACGTCACGCTTACGCGCACTTGCCCTGCTTGCACGAGAAGCCGGCGCCGCACTTGGGGATCCAAAGTCCCTGTGAGAGGTCGAAGCACTCGGTGGAGTTGGGCTTGGGCGCGCGGCAAGTCTGCTTGTCCGTGGGGCCGCGCGCGCACCACTGGCCGCCGGGGCACTGCTTGTAGCAGATCGGTCCGCCGGGCACGCCGGCGCTCTGGTCGCCGCCGCCCTGGTTGTTGTTGTTGTTGTTGCCGCTGCCCTTGAGCTCGCACTTGCCCAGCTTGCACTCGTAGCCCGTGTCGCACTTGGGGATCCACTGCGCGGTGGCGTAGTTGAAGCACTCGGTGGAGTTGGGCTTGGGCGCACGGCAGGTCTGCTTGTCCGCGGGGCCGCGCGCGCACCACTGGCCCGTGGGGCACTGCTTGTAGCAAATGTCGTTCTGCTTGGCGTGGTGCACGTGCACGCGGATGTGGATGTTCGAGTCGTGCGTCGAAGCGTCCACGGCCGCGACGGCGGCGACGGCGGCGAGAGCGAGCGCAGCAAACTTCATGGTGGGGAAGAGGAGGTAGGGAGGGAGGCTGGTTGTGGGGGGCTGAGTAGATTCGCGAGTGAGGGAGAAGCGAACGCCAACGGGGACGAGAAATCTGTGTGCCGGTGTGGCAGAGAGGTGGGGCAAGCCAATTTGACCAATGTCGCAAGTGCGATCGCTTCTTTTCAAAAGACGCTGGAGAGTGATCACATGATGAATAAAACGGTGTTAAGAACTAAAGTTGGCCTAGCTACTGCGTAACAGTAGGTACCTTTTCTGTAAAATACGTCGAAGCAGGGCGAACCTGATTTAAATACCCGTCTAAACAGATACTATTTCGACCAACCGAGCATCAGAGGTCCCGCTTCCAGGGTTCAACTCACCTGGAATGTCCTGCGGAGCTCCCATCGCGCAACTGGCGCGCACGATGCCAATGGCGGAAACGCTCACATGTGTGTGCGTTGTCACGGTGACGACGTTTGCTTCTGTGTAGCACGCACATGCACGCACTTGTCTGCTCGCCGTGGATCGCACCCAATGGTGGTGGGCGTTGTGTCGAGGTTACGTGAGACTGAGATGAGTTCAACTCGCGTCGTCGAAGAGCGTCGCGTGACGCGGGACGACCACGGGACGACCAGCCACGTTGTGCTCTGGTTCAATTCCCAGCGCCTCGACGAGAAACCCGCAAACGCAGCGCAAAGTCTGCCTACCTACTACGCGCCCACACCAGTGCGCTGCCCATGGTGCCTTCAAAACCGACCGCCGACGTCATCGCCATTCATGCAGCTCAGGATACCGCCACTGGGACTCAGCGGCCACACTTGGCGACACCATCAGGAGTGAGTTTAGCCCTGCAACACCTAGTCACTACCAAACCTATCAAACTATAGGTTTAGTGAACTTAGGTTTTATAGTGTTTTCCGTGCTTCTTCGGAACCCGTGGGAGAAGCAAGGCCCACAACACCAAGCCGGGTTTCCTGAACCTCCGCGGGACGACGACGACGACGACGACGCGAGCGGGCAGGGCCTCATGGAGCAGTTCTTCCAGTACACGGGGCGCGGCGACGCCGAGGGCGACGCGCTGCTGCTCGAGCGCGAGAAGAAATTCGTGTTCGCGTCACCGCGCGAGCGCGCCATCGACAGGTACGCCACGCGGAACGAACTTACCGCGGTAGAGCGATAAGGGGGAGCTCACCGGGCGGTTTGGTTGATGCGACAGGCTCGCGGAGCTGCCGCGCGGCGCGTACTTTGCGTGCTCCGAGCTGCTGTATTACGGGGATCAGGTGTGGATGAAGGTGCGCCGCGGCGTGTTCTCAAACGCCGCGCAGACCAGCGGCTACCTGCGCGTCGAGTTCGACATGGACGAGCAGCTCGCGCCCAAGCAGCGCCGCTGCACGGCGTTCCACAGCGCGCCACGCCGCTTCAAGCACCTCGTGCAACTGCCCAGTGCGTTTTCGCGATCGTGGCTGCCTCCGCCGCCTGGGTACTTTGGAACTGAACCTCCGTTTTGTCAATACTACAGGTTTCGCGGCGTTTCTGTGCGCGCGCGAACGCATTTCGCTCTCTCGCGGGCCGCAGTTTGGTCACGCGCCGCCGCCGTCGCAGTTTGCGCGGCAGCTGCCGCCCGCGAGCGTGTTCCAGGCGACCGAGAGCCGCTTCAACGACGACTTTTCGCAGCTCGCGCTCAAGATCACCTCGCCGTTTGGCATCACGGGCTGGATCAGCGTCTCCTTCTGCGACGTGTTGGCGGAGGTCGACGACCCGCGTACGCCGCTATCTGGGCCCGTGCTGGTGCAGAACATCGCGCCGCGTGCCGGCAAGTGGATGGGCGAGCTGCCGGTGCGCGACTCGCCGACGCTGCAGGCGCCGCGCCGTGGTAACCTCGAGAGCTTCCGCATCGCGACGGCCGTTGAGCGCAAGCTCGTCAAGGACCACGTATGGCTCCGCCTGCAGGACTTTGAGGGCGCTCAAGGCAACGACGACGGCGAGTCCAACCAAGTCGAGGAGGAGGCGTGGATTATTGAGCGCCACGCGAACACGGCCGAGCGTGTGACGGTGCCCTGGGGTGCTGACCAAATCCACGACAAGAACTTGCACCGAGATGAATACGCCGAGCGCTATTATCGCAACATCTACGGACGCCGTGTACTCCCCCTGCGCAAGGCCCCGCGACTCGAGTCGGACGTGGTGGGAGAGCTGGCGCCAGGCTCGGTCGTCATCTCGACTCGCCGAGTGTTAAACGAGCGAGGCCAGGTTTGGATCCGCATCGCACTGTCGGCAGCGACCACCGTGTCGAACGCCGGCGCAAACCCACAGGATGTCACGTACGGATATGCCATCCAGTCGAGCGCCAAAACGAACGTGTGTATGCTCCAAGAGATCACGCCACCCGGGAAGATGACCCCCAAGCAATTTTTCCAGGTGATTCTCAAGCCTGGACCTACACCCACCAGTGGCTCGAAATCTACACTAGAAGGCACGAGCACGGATCAGAAAATTGACTCGAGACCTCGCATTGCAGCGCGCACCGAGCCCTCACGAACAGCGAAGGAACTGTTCTACCTCAAGAACGGCGCAGTTGTCACCGCGATCGGCTCCATCTACAACTCGGACCAGAAAACGATGTGGCTTCAAGTGCTGCGTGAAGACCTGGACCCTGACGTGATTGAGAAAAAGACGCTTCTGCCCCACGAGCAACGCGCACTTGATGATAACCAAAGCGATGACACGGCGGAGGATCAGTACGTCGTGTATGTGCCAGTTTGCTACACGGAAGAGGACCGCGGACACGAGTGTGCTTTGTTTGCACTCGGTCGGACTCTCCAGAAGGCTGCAGATCCAGAGCACCAAGACGCTGAACGACAGCGAACGGGAGCGCGGGTCGTGTTCACAGGTGGACGGGCCTCCAAGTTGTTTGGCTCCCAGCTCATGCGACCGTCGACCATCGATTTGGACACCAAACCGAAGGCCGCGAATAAGTCACCTGTCGCGAGTGCGGCTGGTGAAGATCCGACTCAGGCATTGAAAGAGGAAATCGACGCATGGCAACGTGAGAGCACGACTTCCGGGCTCTTTTCGTATGCGCAGCAGGCGAAGACATCTTTCTTCTCGTGTGTTCAACGACCATTCTCGTCGTGTCTGCAACGCAAGGATGCCCATCGTATGTACTCCCAACTGCATCAAGATGATGCTGAAGAGGAGGTGTAGAAGATGTTATGCCAGTGCAAGTTATCGGTTTGTGAAAGCAATCAGAATGTCGAAACTGCGAGAAAAGTAACAAATGAGATCGATTTGACACCGACACCAAGTGGTGTTCCATCTCATACCGGTCGTTGCAGTATGTGGCAGTAGAAGCCTGGTCTCTCACCAAGAAAACACTACAACCGTACCAAGCTGTAGAGGACAATATTCGATGCTCACGTTGTTTTTGCTCAAGCATGTCCGTGGGGTGCTAATGTTTCGACCTCCCACCCAGAACTTGCACTAGGCGGAGCTGACTGTCGGGCTCCCCGTTTTTACTCTACAAAGCGCAGTGTTGAAGCTTCCTGACTGACAGAGATGCTGTTGGGAGGAGAAAAGCAACGTTGTTGCCAACTGTTTCGCTATGCATCAAGGCTACTCTCTTATCATGTTAAACGCGTGATTGCCACGTTTTACAGCCCAATGGAACCATCCCTGCTCTCGAAACTCCTCGTTTCAACCGCCGTCCGTAAATCAGCGTGCAGTTACAGAGAGGGACAGAGCTGATGTTCGGATTGGCCCATGGCCAGAGAGCTTAGCACGCCAGTCTAGCTGGTGTAGGTGCAGGCGTCGTCGTGGCAGGAGCTGTCGTCGTCGCAACCGGCGTGGTGGGGACCGGGGGAGCCGGCGTGGTGGTGACCGGGGGAGCTGGCGTGGTGGTGACCGGGGGAGCCGGCGTGGTTGTGACCGGAGGAGCCGGCGTGGTGGTGACCGGGGGAGCCGGCGTCGTGGTGACCGGAGGAGCGGGCGTCGTGGTGACTGGAGGAGCGGGCGTCGTGGTGACTGGAGGAGGCGCAGTCGTCACCGCGATCGCGCACTTGTCCGCAAACACATCGACAATCTCCCCAAAGAACGGCATTGGCTTTCCGCCGCGAGTAATTGTGCAGTCGCCCTCAGGTGGTCGCAGCGGCAGGACCCCGGAGACCATGTTTCGGCAGTACTGGTTGGGACAAAAGCGCGCGAGGATCGCGTCGGTCGGTGACAGGTACTGAATCGAAAAGTACGCGGCTTCCTTGTTGCAGGTCGTCGGGTTCACTCCCAAGTTCCACGGCGTGAGCATGGTCGTCGCGCAGCGCGGCAAAGCGATGTATTGACCAGCCGCGCCTGTAGTCGCGGCAACAGCCACGACAGCGACATTGGCAAACTTCATGGTCGCTGAGAGTCGAGAGACGAAGAGGAATCTGGCCCGGGAGTCAAATTGGAAAGTGAGCGGTTAGTATTCGACCCCACCGCCTAGCTCGGTGACGGCGGAACCAGCACAGACATTGGCGACACCCAGCCAAGAAGAATTCGAGGACCGATGGTAGCGAGAGCCGTGGCTAACTGTGGGACCCCAGTGGCCAGCTCACACTTCTCCTACCGCACACTACGCGGCGCAACGACACCAATCCCACGCCGCGCCGCGAGGTATCCTCACCCATAAAGTACACAGCGTGTTCATGAGCGGTCCACCGTGGACTCACCCGCCGCCGCCGGCAAAGCTGACGGCCGCGTGAGTTGAGCACCATGCGCACATTCAATTCCGCCGTCGGACAATCCTCCGGCCATTGGGAGTGATGGTCCCGTCCTGTCTACCGGGATCTTCATTTCAGCCAATCAACAGTACGTACCTTCTTCTCTGATAAGTACGCTTTCGAACCTAACGAGGTGTGTGGATCGCTGAGTTCCGCCGAGGTTTGTGCCACAGACGTGCGCTACAAAGAGCTTCTAATCATCATCTTCCATCCGTCCACGCCCCACGATGCTCCGCCGCGAAGCGCGTACCCTGCTGCTGCGCGCGTCCGCGCGTCCGGTCGCCCGTAGCGGCGCCGCCGCCTCGTCGCGCTTGGCGTCCACGACCAGCGGCGCGCGCCGCGTCGCGCCGGTGCTCGTCTCGCCCTTGCTCCGGAAGGTTTGACGACGCGAACCTTGCTATTCGCTTGGCAATGGAATCTCACCCGTGTGCGCTCTGTGTCTACGTCTACAGACAAAGATGGGAAGCCTGCTGGCCGCCGGCTCGACGGGCGCGGCGGTGTGCGCGTTCTGCTCGGCGGCCGCGCCAAGCAGCGCTGCGGCGCCCGCTGTGGCCGCCGCTGGGACGGCCGAGTGGCCGCGCGTGACGCTGTACCAGTACGAGCCGTGCCCGTACTGCTGCAAGGTCAAGGCCGTGCTGGACTACCTCAAGATCCCGTATCACGTCGTGGAGGTGAACCCGCTCACGAAGAAGGAGACCAAGGCCTTCACCGACTACAAGAAGGTCCCTGTGATGCGCATCGACGACGAGGTCGTCGTCGACTCGGCTGCGATCATCGCGCGGCTGCGCGAGCTCGCGATCGCGCGCGGCGCCAAGGACGCTGTGAACACTGAAGGCGGCGTGAGCTTTGAGGACGAGGAGAAGTGGCGCAAATGGGTCGACGAGAAGCTGGTGCGTGCCTTGGTTTGGCTCTGCCTGTCACTGCCGAATCGCATTGCTAACGTTCCATGCTGGATGTGTAGATCGTGATGACGCCACCCAACATTTACCGCACCGTGCCCGAGGCCCTGGACTCGTTCGAGTACATTCTGACCGAGGGCAAATTCACGGCGTTCGAGCGGCAGATGTCCAAGTACAGCGGGGCCGTGATCATGTACCTCATCGCCAAGCGGTCCAAGAAGAAGTACGGCATCGACGACGAGCGCGAGGCGCTGTACACGGCGCTCAACTCGTGGGTCGACGCCGTCGGCGACCGCGCGTTTCTGGGCGGAAGCGAACCCAACATGGCCGATCTCTCCGTGTTCGGCGTGCTGCGCGCGATGGAAGGACTCCGAACCTACGAGGATCTCATGGAGCACTCGACCATCAAGCCCTGGTTCCAGCGCATGCAGGACAAGGTCGGCGCGAGCACGCGCGTAAGCTCGGCGTAAAGAAAGAAACGAAACGCATTTCTTCGGCGAGGGGCAGGAATGTCTATGAGGCAAAGTACACACACCGTGATAGAACCGAACGAATGAACGCCTCCTCTGCTTGAATCCAATCTCGTCTCCGTCTACGCGTTCTTCTTCTGGAGGCGGTGATAAGCCATGCCCGTACCCGAGATGTTGTCGCCGAGCCCGGCCGTGTGGTCCGGCTTCTTGCAGGCCATCATGGGCGCCAGGTGGCACTGGAAGTCGGCCTCCTGCCACGTCACGATGGGCGAGAACGGGTCCAGCTCGACCTTGAGCGACTGAGCCGAGCTCACCAGCAGCTCGCGCGCGAGCAGCAGCTCCACGCGGTCCGGGTCTACCTCCATGGCAAGCGAGTGACGCATGACCGACGGGTCCGAGTTGTTCTTGCCGCACGCGAGCTTGGTGCTCATGAGCGCGCTTTGGACGAGTGCCGTCGTCGGGTCCTCCCAGATGCCGACCTGCTGCTGGCAGATGATGTGGAACTGCAGTGTGTGGAAGTGGATGCGACTGAGCTGCGCCAGCGCGAGCTTCTCGGCCTCGGTCTTCTCGGTGTTCTTGGCGGCAAACGCCTTGCGCGCGGCAGCCGCGAATTGGATCACGTCGTGGATCTGCGCGCTGATCTGCGCGACCGTGGGGCGCGAGTTGGTCGCCGTGCCCTCCTCACCCGTGACCAAGTAGTGGTGCAGGATGTACAGCTCCTGCTCGTTGAGGCCGATCGAATCAACCCACGGCAGCACGAGGCGCACAGTGTCGTCAAAGAGCGTGAAGTCTGCGCATTGCACACAAATGGTCGAGTCAAAAGCGATTCCTCTACGTAGGCTCCGATATCCAACATACCTGAGACAGCGGCAAACTCGTAGTGCGACGGGGTTTGCTTGGCGTACAGGTTCTGGAGCACCTGCGAGAGCTTGGTGAGGCGAGCGAGGCGGCGCTCTTCGTCTGTCTCGACCTCCATGAGCTGCAGGCCGCCGAGCACGACGAGGTCGGGCTTGAATTCGTCGAGCGCCAACTCGAACTCTTCCAGCACCGAGAGCCGCGCGTTGTAGATGTCGTGGTTCAAGTAGTACCGGTTCGCGCGCGGCGTCTCGTGGCCGCGGAACGCGTCGCCCTTGGCGTACTCGAGCACGAGGTGGACGTCCTCGTGCTCGGCGTCGTCCAAGTGGCCGACGAGCTGGATGTCGCTGTTGAAGTGCTTGCGCATCTCCTTGCCGATCGCGGCGCCCAGCAGCACGTCGCAGCCCTCGACCGAGGCGCGGTCGGCCATGGTCGCGGCGTTGCCGCCCACCTTGTGCTTGACGCCGTCGATCTCGTTGGCGAACTTGACCACCTCGCGGAACTGCTCGGGCGACGACATGGACTGCTCGGCCGCGGCGCCGTTCGCAAAGTAGAACGCGAAGCTCTCTTGGAGCGCGCGCAGGTCGGCGATGCGCTCGTGGTGCGTGCGCGCGAGCGTCTCGCTGTAGCCCTTGGCGTGGGCCGCGGCCTTGTGGTGCGCGTGCTGCGCCTTCTCGAGCGCGTGGATGCGGTCCATGAGCTCCACGGCGCGCACCGACACGTCCAGGTCGGCGCTGCAGCAGAACGCGAGCCGCGGCTTGGCGCGAGCGGCGTCGGCGGTCTCGGCGGCGGCGTGCTTGGTCGTGTGGAACACGAGCGACGCCAGGAGCTGCTGCTGCTCGGGCACGCTGAGCGCGGCCGAGCGCGCCGGCAGCCAGCCGGCCAGCATGTCGGCGTAGAAGGCCGCGGCCACGCACACGGCCACGGACACGCCCAGCGCCAGCAGCTGCGACGGCGAGTACATTGTCTAGAGCGAGCGGGGGGAAGCGGAGGAGGAGCGGAGATGACGGTCCGACTGTGAGTCTGAGTGTGTGTGTGTTTGTACCTCCTCGAAGGCCGTTGCATGATCGTCCGTCAACAGCGCCCGGCTAAGTACGAAAACAGATCTTACGTTCGTGTTAAGTGCGGATTTACTTCAAGCGAACCTAGTGGGAGCTCCCAACAGAACCGGAACATCGTGGCACCAGGAATGGCGCCGCTACGTGGCGGAAGGCGGGCGGCCGCCGCTCTGCGCGGCTTTGGCGTACGCGAGGTCGGCCAACGTGCTCGCCACATCGCTGCGAGTATTGAGGCGCACGTGTGTGGCCGCGGATCCATCGCGACGCGCTGGCGCCGCGCGACGCGCGGCGCCAGACTGCGTTGTGGCGGCGGGCTCGCTCGCGCTCTTGCTCACTCTTGTCGAAGTCCTTCGCGCGTGCCGTCTCAGCCCCGCGACGCAGCGATGGGAGGTGTTTGTGAAATGGTTTGGCCTGGATGAGATCGAGGCAACCTGGGAGCCCGCCGAGACGCTGAAGGACGACGTGCCGGCGCTGTTCCAGGCATTCGT